>VUJU01001630.1:13865-51836 GCA_009835225.1 Aphis craccivora
ATTGACAAAAATTCGTCAAAATCATGAATATTTGCAATTTATTTTGTAGGTATAATTCATAAAAATATTTTTGTATAAGTATCTAAGAGTTGAAAATTTAATACAAGGTTTTTCATAAGCTTAGCTTACAATAATTATAAAATAACTTAAATTTTGACGTATTCAGGCCATTAAAACATAAACCACCTTTTTTACCAACCACTGAAAATTATATCCTAGGCTGACAAATCATCTTCGTTCAGAATCGTTTTTCGTATACAATGATAATTATCATTGGATTCGAATTTAACCGTCCTACAATATATAGTGATCCACACGGCACCTAATGTACAGCAGAGCGGTACCTACTTGATCGCTTTTTTTATTTTTAGTATTAAGTTTTTTATGTTTATAACTGTTTGAATTATGTTTTACTTGAAAATATTGATCATATCATAATATGATTATTATTAAATCCATCAAAAATAATTTAATAATATTATAATTTCAACGTTCTTGACATGAACTCTTTATACGTATTTTTGAATTAACATACCTAGTGTCCAATATTAATTCTCGATTATTTGTTTTCATTGTTTATGACATTTTCGTTAAAAGTTATTATAAATTTCTATAATTTTATACCATAAAAATATATTAATATAATATGTTTATTGTTTATTACAGAAAAATGTAAAATAATAAAGGATTTATTAGTACACCATTTTTAGTTGTAAATTACATTCATAGCTAATAATTGAGATTTATACCTATGTTTTGTTTATTTATCGTCAAGTTCTACACCATTGCTTATGATATGTTGGCACTATTGTTAAAAATTTAATTTTTATTTTAAATAAACCTTTTAGTTCTTTTATTTTGTAGTTCGATGTATTTTAATTTAGTTTTGTGTTATGTTATTTTCCACGAGTGTTTTGTATGCAAATTAGATTTTGGTCTTTGACTTTAGATTTCGATATTACTAGTTGTTACCTATCTTGAAACTTCTTAGTGATGAACTCTTCGTGGTATACGAAAGTTACTTTTGTAGCATTTGAGCGACCTCAAAGAGGGTTGTACCAATGGATAATTTCTAGCTTTTCAACGAAAAACTCTCCTATTCGACTAATTCATCAAATACCTGATCGTGTTCATAGTGCAAATGAACCTTTTCGTTTTATTTACTATTTATAAGTAAACTAGCACTGATTACATACTATTATCTACGTACAATAAAATCACAAGCCACAATACAATACTGTGAAAAAAAATATATATTGCAAAATAGCAAAACTGAATAATAGGAAATAAACATAGCTATACTTCAAAGTTTCATCTAATTCAAATACATTATACACATATTATGTAAAATAAGTAGTAAAAAGATTAGTTTTTTAAACTTATAACCTATTTTAACCTAACCAGATAACATTAAAAATGTATTTAAATATGTAGAATAAAACTGTACAATTCTACCAACTTGCGTTACTTATATATACGCAGAAGGAATGGCTATAGAAAATAAAATATCTAACTGCTCTATATGACGGAACGATTGACATAGAAGATAGAAGTTTATTTAGTTTAGGGTGTACCCAAGTAAATTAGATGATGACAATCGAAGGAACGTGCTTACCATATGTCAGTATTTTCGGTCCTTCGTATTCTGTACAAACATAATCACGTATAAAACCTGTCGGGGGTACAGTTTTGCATTTTGTTTTAACACGAAAACGTCGAGCGCGGATAATGATGATGATTTAATTTCAAAACTAATTGTAGTCTATTCGATTGTCTACATGTGTTTGATCATTGATTAGGTGTATTTTTGTGTTTTGCATATGTATTTATTCATAGTATATCTGAATTCAAGGTTAACTGTTTCTTTGGTATAAATAAACATAAAACATAATAATTGACTACAAACATGCAACCTATTCCCCGATGGATAACTTATCTGAATGTGTGTTTTACTTAATGACCGACGAAACTCTGGCCTCGTGGGCGCAATATTATTCTAGGCAACAGCTTACCCTTTGTTTCCCCCTCTTTTCTGAAGTCGTAGCTAATGAAATACGCAACGGTCCGACGCTTTTGCGGGTACCTAGATATATTTCTGTAAGATATGTAAACTTTGACAGTAGGGAATAGTGGGTTTTGTTTGGCGAAGTTTCATGGTACAACTGACTAAGGGTTGCGGTGAATTTATATCACCGGTGAGCTATACGCGATTCAACTATCCAGTACAAAGACGTCGGAATATTGACGAGTTTTTTGTTGTCACTCTAATGCGTTGCATCATGATTTATAAAAAATTTAAAGAAAAAATATAAACAAACAACAACTATATGTCTGATATTATCTCATAGTGTGGAGCTTATATTATTTGTAATATCAATTACCTACGTATATTACGTAAAATATATGTATTATTTGAAAATAAAATAAAAAAGGACGTACATTGATCACGTGCACCCTTCCACAAGTGTTATTTGGCGGGCAGCACAATTATCTCTTCAAAATAAATATATATACACTATTAATATTAATGTCAAATAGCAACTTGTGTTAATCTACATATTATGAAATTGCAAATCACATATTTCTTGTTCACAGGATTCTCTAAATATTATTTTATGTTTACTTATTAATTTGTCAGTTGAATTAAATGTACTATTTTAAAAACAAAAATTTATTTTATTTATACAAAATTACCACAGTTATTAAATTGATAATAATACTTTGTAGTAAATACGATCACCTATAGGTTAATTTAATAAAAAATATTTTAAATACTTTCAAACATTTGTAATCAAAGGACCTAATAAAATTATAACATTTATTTTAAAATGTATGGGATTTTTTTTAACACACTATGAATATATATTATTTTATATAGATAAATTTCAAACGTAAACATTGGAATTTCAGATGAAAGAATAAATTTATCATACTTTGATGAATATAAAATACTAAGTTTTTATTCAAAACTTATGGAAATATTCCAAGTTTTAAATTTAAAAAACTTAAAATTAAAAAAAAAAAAACCCACAAAATATGACAGAAAGAAAATAATTAAATATTTTGATTATACAAAATACATATAAATATTTGTTTCAAATTGAAATAATTTTTAAAATGATTTATTTATTAACAGATAAACAATAAATAAACCAGATAGAAGGTATAAAGTAAAAAACTATTTTGTAATTATTTGATAAGTTTAAAAATTTGCATCACTCTCCCCTTCACCAAGTCATCGACGACGACTCCTCGCTTCTGTAATATTTCGTATAACTATGATAGGTACAAAGATGAGTACGGAGGGAGTAGTGAGAGGGCGTTGGCCGCACCATTCTTTTTTTCACCGAGGAAATCGAAATGCTCTCCACCGTCAGATTATCGGCTCCGTGCGAGGGCGACGGGCTAAAGGGTATAAACCCCGGGTTAGATTGGCCATTACAAGGGTGTGCTCGACCAACCCTGAAACGTCCGAGAGTGAAGTAAAGTGTATACAGGGCGCCGCGACGGTGAATTATTCAATGCACGGGTTATGTTTACAGTAGAAAGCGCCTGTTTCCAATTAACGGGCTCAAGTGGCAGCAGTCGCGGCGTGGAGGAATGTAAATAGAATTTTATTGTCTCGAAAGAACGACGACGCAGCTGAGGTCCACCACTTAACTGTTAAAACTTTTCAATTTTTAGGAAAAATGGCGTCATATGTACCGAATGGTAGACATGCTACACGGTAAAATTGTACACGCTCTCGTAATCTTCCACTTGAAAAACGGCGGCGGCGACTAAGCACATGGAGAACGAAACGGAACGCAAGGGACAAGGCTTATTGTTGTTAGTTGTGTCGTTTTACTTTCGTAATTAACTCGTGTGCTTTTCACCGCCACTACTTCGTATTGTGAAAGTATGTACCGTATTCGTGTATATCACCGCCGTGAATAATAAATATAATTTGACAATGATGGTGGAGGTAGCGCAGAACAGGGAAGTGCTGTGGACGACGCAGGCGGAATGAAAGGCTTAAAATTTAAACACCCACAGATAGACAGCAGCAGTGTTCGTGGCTGTAGTACAAAAGAAAAAAAAACTTTTCTTCGTCGTCCATAAAAGTGAAAAATTAACCTTAATGCCTACACAGGAACGACGAGCTTCTATATAATATAATCAACTCTCCATCTTAGTAGCTTTGACTAGTTCAAAACACGCAAACATTTATACCGGTGTGTCCCGTTAGCCAGTATAATGTTTGTTTAAGTACATTCTGGTATACAGAATAGAACCAAGTTCAAATTGGCTTCCAATATCACATAATACATAATCAAAACAGCAGTGCTGTTGGTATTAGTTAAGACAAATTCTTAATAAAAACAAACTCAATAATTTATGTATTATACTAACTAGGTTGTAATTTATTTTTTAAATTCAATTATCGATGATAAAGTTATTATTTTACATGATTTAATAGTAAGCCTTTTCATTAATAAATTTGATAGTTATAAGCTTTATATAATTCTCGTGGGATAAACTAATGTTTATCACAGACAGATTTTTTTGTACACATAGTTACTATTCTCATTACGTATAATCATACTATAAAATAAATCATAAACAATTATATTGTTACGAGCTTTTAAATAAAAAATAAAACAAATGCTTATATATGTATAATTTTTTTTTAACTATTAATGAGGATTTTTTAACTCAAAGATGTTACAGAACAGGAATATATAAATATTTACATATATTATATTTGTTGTAAAATGTTTACAAGTAATTTAATATAAGTATTTAATATTTGTATTATACATATAATATATAAATGTTTCATATTGCAATTAAATATTCAGTTTTCCGTTTCAAAATGTAAGTAATAAAGTAAATATATTCAAATAATTTCACTTTGATTTTAATATTTATTAGTTTTCATATCATTTACTTGCAATATACATATTAAAGTTTACAGAATTTCATCATCTCAATATAATATATTATTATTTATTTTAAATATTATACTATTATTGAATTAGAATAAATATATTACATTAAAAAATAAAATAAAACTTTACATATTATGATAATAGTTATAAACTTATAGTACTTATATACAAATAAATATTTGCTATAATTCTAAATATATAATAGTTTTATGGAAAAATATATATTTAATCCATGTGTAATTAAGTATAAAACTGATTTGGTATGAATGGACATTTATGCATATATAGAGATCGTTAGTGTAAAATTCCTAACAACTGAAATAATATCATCCACGTTTCGTTGTGTATGAAGAATTGTTTGTAAAAGACGTCAAGTGAAAATATTGTTAACACAAATTTCAGTTCACGTAGGTATATATCATTTCCTGTTTATAGCTTATAAATTCTACGGAAATACTAGATATGGAACGAGAAACTAAGCACAAGCTTTATAATTTATCTCAGTGATATCCCGGAACATAGAAATATTTAAATACAATTGTTTCCAACAAACTCAAAAAAACCACGTATTTTCCAATTTTATGAAAAAAAATGTTAGAATAAATATAGTTTATCATTAAATATGGTTTTCATTTATATTTAAACATACTTAGAAGGCTAGTGAAATCGATCTTTCGGTCGAGGGTCACCATAGGGTTTTTATTGTTGTTGTATGTACACACACATACATGAGTTTACCCTTGTGTTCTCCTATTGTTGGACAACAGTAAAAAAAGGAAAAAAAGATTTAATAGCGTAATATCCAATATAATAATGGGGTTTTTTTTTTAGGGGAGGGATGTTAAAAGTTTTTCGGTCCTACATAAATTTCAATCGTAACTATTGTGACTATGGTTTTTTACGATCGAAGATTTATAACGGAATCTTGTACTAAGAATTGTAAAATCAATTGAAAACACATATTGCAAGACTCAGGGAAAAATTCAAACTTTTGATAATATGATTTTAGAAATTATAGAATTTATTTACAATAAGACGTATAAACTATTTATAATTATATAAAGAGAATACATGTCAGGGAACTGATTTAAATTGAAAAAAATATGTAGTACTGAAATATAATTATATTGTAATAATTAACTAAATTACTAAGCCATAATTAGTAAGTTTATAAATTATTTTAAATTATGTGTATGCACATTATTGTACACATATGGTAAAACGTAAAACAGTTTCTAAAAGAAATTTTATAAATACTCAAGAAAATTCAAAACCAATGATTAAAATAAATTTAGATTCAGGGCCATTAAAAATATTTTAAAATAATATTTCTTGTATAAAAATCAAATTACTTAAAATAGAATAAAACTATTTGATACAAAATATCTTTCATTTTATAATTAGTTTGCTAGGTAGGTATTAATATTATATTTTTGTTATCTTAACTGTCAATTTAAAAAAAAATATATTTCTAGTTTAGTTTATTTAATGATTTTTGATTAACAATACTAAACACTTGATGAAAAATTTATTGCCTGCTTGAAATGCATATAAGCAATTTCATTAATACCGCAGGATTTATGTCCGGATTAATAACATTGTCTTGAACGCGAGTGAAGTGAGTTAATTCGATTTATTCTCAACTCATCCTTCGTTGCGCAATAACGATAAATAGAATCTATCAAAGCGCTTATTCCGTTACGATATGAAGTAACTAGAATATGTAAAGTAGACTAGTAAAATAGTATAATATTTCATGATTATATTTTAGGTATACCAAAAAATTAAAATAATAAACAGGTTTTAATAATGTTTGATAGGAAATATGAAGTATGTAATATTTTATATAATTTAACATTATACAATTAATTTGTATATAGGCGCACGAAAAACATTTATTTTTTAAAACTATTAAACAAATTAAAAAGCATAAAGCAGAGGAAAGAATACTAAAATATTCATAATCAACAAAACAACGTTGGATTTTGACATTGTGACCAATAAAATATTTTGTTTAAAAAAACACACATTGAATGAATAGAACCGTATTTTTAAACTCATCAGTCATCATGGCAATATAGTAAATGCAAAATAAAAAACCTTTATAATATTACTTATTTATAGGACCAATAACTTCTTTACTAAACGGCTAATTATAGTAAAAATGTAAAAAAATGAAGCCAGCTATAAATAATATTAGCAAAAGGTTTGATGATAAAAAAAAATCTTTATTTACAAAGGTTTTTGTAGATTTTTTTTTTTATTATGAAGAATGTACAAGAGGTATACCTCGATGTACCAAAATATGAAATATAGAGAGTAGGAATTAATCCAACAAGAATTAATGCTATATATTTGAAAAAAAAGGTTAAGCAAACAAGGTCAGATATTGTATATTATATATTTTATGATTATTCCTCAATAGACACGAAAAACTTACGTTACAATCATGGCTAACATTTTAATTCTTAGAAAAAATGCATGTACGATGCTCTTATATAATGCATTGATGGTAGATCGATGAGTTATATTTAGTTTTAGCACTCATTACAATTTATTTCTAGCTACGCCTATGTTGGTGAGTAATCAGTTGTTGTATTATAAATAATAAATGTAATTGTTCTTCTTATGGAATGTGATAAGACTGAGAAGATCTGTTAGCATTCCTTAGAATACAATCACGAAAACTATGCTAATAGAAAATACATTTAATGAGAAATAACTGAATACAGTTAGAGTAATTTCTATTTCAAATTCTAATATTGTTTTGATGCAATATATTATTAAATTTTATTATCTTTTAAACATTATAAATAGTTGAAAACTATTACATTTGTAAAAAAAAAATGTAGAATTAAGTTTAATAAAATATTTTATTAAATTAATCAGTACTTATATTTTAATCTTAAAATACTTGAAAAAACTTTAAAACTATAATTAAAATTAATTTTCCCTAATATGATTCAATAATTATTGACTAAACTTGTCAGTAGTAAATCCATGTCCATAGTCTAGTAAAGAGCATTATTAAAATATATATGAATCAATTTTACCTTTTGTGCGACGAAAATTTCATAAAGAGCACAAACTCCAGCTATTGTGATCCCTTGTTCTTTACATAGCATAGCAACGCTCAAGCAGACCACAGAAAGTGTTAGAGACTTCCATCCTGAAAGGTAATAATTGTATCATTAAATTGTAATAACGCTAAGTAGGTAATTATTTTTTATTATATTTTTAGTTTTTTCTAGTTTAGAAAAATATCATAAGAATATAATTATTTACCGGAGTATTTTTTTCTTTTGGTTGCTTCGGTATAGAGTAGATATGAAGATAAGTAAAACACTGACGATAGCGTTTCTGCTCGTCCCACTACACCAGTAACCTAAAACATAAATACAATATAATACTTACATTAAATTTATATGAATTTTCAAGTTATATATTTGTAGATTCAATTATTGTGTTGAATGAAAGTGATTTTTAGAAAATGGTATTTAAATTTAGTGTTGAAATGTTAAAAATAAATTCAAATAAGTCAATTTAATATTTTTATGTTAAATTCATATTTTGGATATTTACAAAATATTTTCTTACTGAAACCACTCTTTTACAATGTTTATCCTGCCTAATTCTACTGTCCTTTATATTGTTCACTACATCGTCCGGTTGTTTGCTAATGACCCAACAGTGCATGTTAAATGACAATTAGTTAGAATCATCCTTTCTCATCTCATAATCAGAAGAACAAAGCGGAATTATAATCTTCTAAAATTTAATAACATGTCTGTAATTGTTATGCTAAACTACTAGCTGACCTATTTAATAGGGTTGGTTTTTATAATATCATGATTTTACTAAGCATAGTACAAACACGAAATTATTATATTTAGGATTATTTAAATTTAAAAATTAAACATAACTTAAGTATTTTATGGTTGATTCAAAGTTGATGTAATAGTTGGAAATATTTAAGTTTAAATATAAACGGGATATGAATATAAAAAAGTATGACATTCTTTTTCTGTCTCTAAAACAACGTTTGTGCAAATGAAACTTAGAAACATAAAATTCTTAATATTTCAAAGTTTTTTTTATACTTTTTTCATATTTCATTTCAAAAGGTGAAAATGTTTGTATAACAATATATTATTTGTAATAAGCAACCATACATTTTGCATATAAGTGATTAATATAACATAGAGGTTATGCAATTAAAAATAGTACTCATTGCTTGGAATAAGTATAATATATAAGAATAATTATTAGAAACAATAAATATGTTTTTGTATATTATGAGTATATAAATCTAAATAATTTATTTTTTATGCTTGATATTTTATTCGAATAGTAAATACTATAATATTTTAAATCAAAATTATTTAATATTATATCGTATATTAATTTAATTTAATTAATTAAGTAACTAATTTACTAAATTATTCAATTTACTTAATTTGGAGATCAATTAAAGAAATTGGAAATGCTAGTAGAAGCAAAAAACAAAAAAATAACAATAATAATATGGTAACACTATTTGATTGTTATGTAAATGTCAAATACTATCGTTTTACGAATGGGAAGTCTCAACGGGTATTACGGATTCAGATTTAATTGACCCACTCGCCAGGGGACATTTCACTACCAGATATTAATTTAGAATTACCCTGTTGGTACGTTACAATAATGCACATTGAAATAAAATATTTATTTCTCTCTCTCTCTCTCCCACTCTCTCGCTTACCAATTTTACGTTTTATGGTAATATAATTGAAATTTACATCGCTTAGGAATATAGATATGCAATAACAGTAAAGACAAATTGGTAGACTAAACCACACCTATTGTCAGATGCCCCAGATGATTTATAGCATGTGTGTTTTACCCAGTCAAATGCATGCCAAGGCCTTGAAAACAAACATAAATAAATGTATAAAAGGTTCATCGAGTCTTTGATTTTACCTTTGTAATGTCAATCATATATATTTTAAAATCCTTATACAATTTCAAAAATATCGATTGATGTTTGTATTTTTCATTTCTAGAATAGGTAAACAATGATAAGTAACATGCGGTAACGAAACACTAAAAAATAGTTATTGTAAATTCGATTTGATTATGTACAAAGCAAATACATGTAATAAAGATACTCATCGTCAATTATACACACACACACACACACACACACACACANTATATATATATATACAGGATGTGTCCCACGGAGATCTGACAAATGAAATAACAATACAATGATACCCATAGGCGCCCTCGTATGTTACTTAACAAGAATGTTGATATTTAAAAAAAATTGTAAAAAATCAGCCATTTGACTTAAATAAATGTTTTTACCATATAAATTTTTCTGAAAATCAGATTTACAAATTGTCTATTTTGAATTTTCTGTAAAAATTTTTTTATCAATTTTTAAGTTTTTTATTTTCAATATTAAAAAATAAAAAAATGTATACTAAAAATGTAGTGCAATTGTGTATGAATTATACTTAAAAGAAATTTTTTAAAAACATTAATTAGAACATAAGTTATTTCATTTGTCAGATCTCCGTGGGACACCCTGTATATATAAGTTTTATATTGAAGTAATAGAAAAAACGAACACATACTTTTCTAAAAGCGACAATGAAGTTTTAGATTTTGAGCGGAACGATGAATGTATTGATTTTACAATGCTGTGATTTTCTTTTTTGTGTCTGTGTACACAAGAATGTGTCGAAATAATGTTTCAATTTCAAACTTCGGGGGTGGTTTCCGATAGCAAAATGAAACTAGTTGGTGCATTGAGGAGGTCATTTATTGAAATTTCCGATAGTTTTCAAAAGCGCCGGAAAAAACCAAAAAAAAAAAAAATTAAGGAAAAACGGGAATTTTTACGCAAAACTAGTTTTCGACCAAATCGACTTTATATATTAAATTACGCTATGTTCTATAATTTAATTTGAACATTATATTTATTTATTATTAATTAGTTACATTTGTGTGTATAAATAAACATTAAATTTTTCATTCAGAAAATACAAAATATCTTTAATAGAAACAACTTTATTAATTAATAAGTTTTTAGATTTATACTTAACATTTTTTAAGAAATTAAACAAAATATTTACAATATGGTTTTAGATTCTGAACGAAGCGATTTTACAATGATGTGTGTTTTTTTTTTTGTGTCTGTGTACAGCATGACTAGTCGAAATAATGCTCCATTTTCAAACTTTGGGGATGTTTTCCGATATAAAATTGAATATCCTCGGTGTATTATAGAGGTCAAAAGTAAACGTTTTCCAAAAGTTTTCAAAAAAATCGAGAAAAATAAAAAAAAAAAATGACGGAAAAACGAGAATTTTTACTCAAAACGAGTTTTCGACCAAATCGATTTTTTATAAGGTTTTAATTCAAAAACTAATCACTGTAAATACATAAAAATTTCACCAAATTTTTGTGTTATCTATATACAGTTAAATTTTCAAAAAATTTCGACTTTTTTTTGAGTTATTTATAGACCACTGAAATTTTTGATTTTTTTAAGAAATTTTTTTTGAAGTGTCAATAAAAAATTTTTGGGTGACTTAAAAATTTTGAAAATTTAATACAAGGTTCTTCATGAGTTTTTCTTATTGTAGCTAAAAAAAAATTAAAAATCGTTAGACACAATTTTTTTTATAAACGTTTTAGTTTAAATTTTTAAGAAATCTGTCGAAAATGCGAAAATTTTGAAGTTGAAAAATCATAAAATTGTTTGTATTTATAACTAAGGATTGAAAATACAGCACTAAGTTTACATAAGTTTTCCTTCAAGTAGCTACAGAGAAAACTCGAAGCATCATATTAGGAAAAATTTTAAGTGCGTTTGAATTTTAAATTTTTAGGAAATAGCGTAACGAGAACGATTTATCCTCAAACGATTTTAAATATTTGTTATTATTCAAAAAGTATTAGTAGTAGATACTTGAAAATTTTACCAGTTATTTAGATTGGCGTTTTCTTTACATGATTTAGTTTTCAAAATATTTTGACTTTTTTGAGCTATTTACAGATGACTGAAATTTTCAATTTTTCTGAAAATTGTTTTTTGAAGTGTCGATAAAAATTTTTTGCCCCAATCAAAATACTTGAAAATTTAATACAAAGTTCCTCATAAGTTCTTCTTATAGTCATTAAAAAATTATAAGAATATATAGGCACAATTTTTTTTTAATAGCATTTGAAGTTCAAATATTGACAAAAATTTATCACAACCATGAATATTCGTAAATTATTTTGTAGGTATAATTCATAAAAATTGTTGTATACGTAGCTAAGAGTTGAAAATTCAATAAGAGATTTTCCATAAGTTTAGCTTATAATAATTATAAAAGAACTTAAATTCTGGTATATTCAGGACATTAACACATAAACCGCCTTTTTCACCAACCATTCGAAATTAATTATATTCCTAGTCTGACAAATTATCTCTGTTCAGAATTGTTTTTCGTATACAATGATACCTATCATTGGATTCAAATTTAACACACCAATAACATATAATAGTAATCCACACCGCACTTTATGTACAGCAGAGCGGTACCCACTTACTCACTTTTTTCTTTTAAATATTCAAATAACAGAGAACTTGGCACAGATAAGGACTTATAAAAACCTCTATTTTCTGTGTTTATTTAATTATACTCTAAATGGGTCACAGGATTTTTTCTACATGTCCTTGAAAAGAATCCCTGAGGACTTCTGAACAAACGACATTTCATTTGGCATTTATATATTATTCATTAGTCATTCGACGCTTGGATTGTATTTGTAGAGCACTCGTTTTTCGCAACTAACAACTCAATTACACCTGTGGGGGTCAGAACAATTAATCTCTTCATCGAGAAGGGTAAAATTCATCTTTTATCTTTACTCCGTTATTAATTATTTATTTGTTCCCACTTAAATACACTTATATAGTGTTTTCTGCATCTTCATTTTGTCAAGAATACGGATTTGTTAAGTTACCGATTACAAAACTCCGTAGTTTTCAAACAATTTTTCAGCAAAACAGAGTAGAGAAAAAGTTGTGTGCAGAACTTTTTCTCACATAGCAGAATGATAGCGTGTAACTGCAAAACTTTAAGACAGCAAAAAAGTAAAAAAAAATTAATTACTGTCCATCAATGGTTTGATATTAAACTTTAAATTACTATAAAAGTCTAAAGTTACATATACTAACTGGTCTTTAAATATGTCGCTTTCATATTTAGACGCGTCAAGCGATATGTAACTGTCAAAAACATTTGTTTTAATTTACTATACCTAATACATAAATTCAATATATATACATAGATGTATATACATATATGCTACATAAATAATGTTAAGTTAAAATAATTATATAACAGGTATTTTAAATATTTAAACGATTTTTTGAAAAATTATCACATTGTGTTTGATATATTATTATTATTGTGTTTATTATATTTGATTTAAGGGAAATTAATGCTGCGCATTAAAGATGGATTTAAATATAAACCCATACACATCATCACAAGTTATTCTATACATTGTACGTTTATATTGGCATTTTAAAAACATTAATAACTTTAAATTATATTTTATCAGATTTGAGTTTTTTTGTTTAACGAGTAAATTGCGTGACTGAAAGTAACAAGACTTGCGTAGACGTAAGGAGGTTTGTCAATGATATTATTGCTATAATGGTAGTGAGCTAATGCAAATTAATTTTATCAAGTTAAATATACATTTAATTCCGATGAAGCTTATTTCACGTAAATAAGTCCATACAAATTAGCGTTTACACAACTGTACAAAATTTAAGAGTGAATAATACGTATAATTTATTTGAAAATATTATTGTATTATGAATGAACTATGAACATAAATAAAAAACTTATATAAATAAATTAATAATTTATTTAAGATAAATTTAATATCGATAATACGATACATTTAAAATTCATTGTTCAGGAATTTTATAAACACAAATACGAGTGTATTGGATTTATCTATCACTGAATAGTGACCGTAAAAATAAGCAAAGAACAGTTCGTCAATAACTGCAATATCAAAAATAGGTACTATATATTGAACGATGAATTGATGTTTGATATTTACGGACCATGCACGTACACAACTCAGTTGATGGAAATTTTGGTCTGATGTGTTATGGTAACACAAACTCTATAAACTTACGAGATCTTCAAATCCCATATAGTCCTATTATATAACATATAGCAAATGAATGACGGAAGGTTATAAGTCGCCCGATCAATATTATTCTTGGTTTCTCGACTCCTATAATATTATAGGGTGTTATTATGCGAAAGACTAATAAAAATAATATTAAAACAGTATTCTCCCTTTTAACATTTTTTTTTAAACCGAGACCCTCGACACGCAACTAGTGAAGGCGCAAGCCTATTAATGCTCAAATCGCTTGCAGCGTCTCCACCTAATATACGTTGTATACAAATCAACTCCCTTTAGATGAATGTTTGTTCTATTACGTGGCATTTCATGCAGCTATTTGTAAACAGAAATAACGAAATTCACTAAACATTGTTTTAAACCTTCAATAATAATATAAAATTAAATTATTGAGTATAATACTTTTTCTCATTTGTTTTAATTAAGAAGTATTTACAAATTCAATTTGTTAAAAATTATTATGACTTATAAAAAAATATTTTTAGCTTTTACTATAGACGCTTATTAAGTGCGGTTTCTATATGCTTATCCAAATCAAGAAATCCGGACAATCAACTTAAATACGTTTTTTTTATTGACAGATATGAATACTAAACCGTTTAACGTTTAATGAATATTATAGTAACTATATTTAGTATTTTATACAACTCATTAATTTTTATTCAAATCAAGTTATTATTTATTTAATAAAAATAAATTGTTTTTGTAAACAAAATAAAATGTAAAAAAATGATGAGTAAAAATAAAATGTATTTTATTAATAACACATTATAAAACATATATTACATTTATGCATTCAAAAATAAATGTACGGTGATCCGAGTTGTACGTATGTCGTATATGCATATCATATTCAATTTAATTAGACAACATTTTATATTACATTTTTTTATACGTGTCACGAAGACGTAGTTTATGAAAATGTCATGGTAGTCAATGATTAAATTTCCTTTAGGTTTTATTCATTATAAAAATATTTATGGTGTTAATACCCCAAAATAAACACGCGATTTTATATAGCTTATAATAAATATAAATAACTGAATAATACTTACGGCCTCTGTATGTATGGGGTGAATAGCAAAAAGCATAGAAGCCATAAAACTAGTGAATTCGGACGCCATTATAGTATGACAGACTCTGTAAAATAAAAAAAACCGTACATGAATACATTGTTAAAGTATATTTACTGAACAGGAAATATTTTTTAATGGGGAAAAAATGAGACGTTAGTGGATGGCGGTGAAATAAAATAAAAAACATTATACCCAAAGAGACTACGTATTATATTATCAAATAATAATATAAATTTTCATCTAAAGTAAAACATAATACCTATATGAATATCATACGGATATCTACGAATAAGTATCATATGCTTTAAGAAATGTATTATTATCAAGTTCACAGATGTGTGTGGAGATAAGAACAAATCTTTGGCTGCAGTTATTTATTATTTAAAAGGTAAGTATATAAAAGAAGGAAATATGGTTAAAGTTAAGTTTTAAAAAAAAATTAACACCATTTGCCAACTTTGTTTATTTGTATTTAAGTATACAAGAATATTTTGAGTGCGTATTTTTGGAAAGTCATTACCTGACAAAAAAAAATTTTAGAACTAAAAATAAATAAAACATAATATTGTAACAATGTATAGGCGAGGTGTGACTTGTTTTATTTATAAGGCTGATTTTCACATCAGTTTGGACATACTGTTAAATCAAACTAACAAAAAATAAAATAAAAGTTAACAAAACGTGACATTAAAAAATAAAAAATAAAATAAAATAAACAATATTTAAATAGAAACTAAAATTATTGAAATTTGGAATAATTGTACTATTATAATAATTTGTATGATATAATAAAAATTGATAAAGTGTTTTAAGAAAAAGATTTTGTTTTAAATTCATTTATCAATGTGATTTATTATAAAAACAATTATATTAATGGATTTTTTTTTCTGAAAACTATAAAAACTAAAAAACGATTTGATAGAGACTCTAATTCTATTATAAACTAAGCGTTTAATAGTGTTAGTTTCTGAGAAATGGAAGGAGGACTGTATTGGTTTGCAATTATTTTATTTTTTATTTTTTTATCTGAAATAGGTATTTAAATAATTTTTTCAAATGCATAAAACTAATAATAATCTATTATTGTTATTAAATTGTTAAGTGTCGTTATAAATCGTTGTAAAATTAGTATTCTTTTTTGTTGTTATAGGTAGGTACCTACATTTGTACATAAATGTGTAATGTACTATTATTTAAAGGGCTCAGTATCTCTAATCTTAATAAATTAATAAATAATTGATATTATTAGCCATTAGGTACTCCTAAACAAGCAATTTTTTAGATGTTAAACATTGGTAGGACATTATGTCCATACATGAAAAACAACAATAAATTAAATATATCACAAATTAATTAAGAAAATCAACTAGTTAAGAACTAAATCAAATACTAAAATTTGTGAAATGAGTATGGGACAACATTTGGTACATAGAATGATTAGTGACTAATCGTTACGGATATAGAAAGTAGGGTGGAAGGGAACATTACAGAGGAATGGTTTCCGGAGAAATTTTTAGGAATACGAACATTTATGTGAGACAGAAATTTAAAGATCCTTATTTTGATATAGTTAAAATACAATTTATTATAATTGATGCGATTTTAAAATAGAAAAATCGAAAAAACTAATTTTCTACCTATTTGCTATAGTGCTGTAATGTGCGTAGAGACGTAGAGTATACAAAATATAATATGTATCTGTATCACATAGGTATGGATTCGGTGTGTCTTTTATGCGAAAAACTATACCCTAAAAAATATTTAAAATATAATCAATATAGTTATTTCATATTTGAAAATTTTTTCCATATTAAAGTGGATTCTTTATTATAATATTTATGTGGGGAGGGGGCGAATCGATTAAAACGTATGTAAAACGCCGTTAACTTTGGACAAAAGAAAGTGAAAATAACCCTTGAACAGATGCAGGAAGAGTGAAGAGGGTGAAAGGGTAATAATTTTCGAGGCAACCAACATATAATGTAAGCCTGCCTTAATACATAATAACTTCTAATGTATATAATGTGTAAATATATATATTAAAATATAAAGTATATATTATAAAATACCTACCTACTAAAAGTTGTCTGATCATTAGTAATGAATAATGTTAAGTAAATTATAAACCAACAAAACTATCCTTTTCGAATTAGATTATGACTTATGAGTTATGATATCGTATAATCATGTTTAAATAAACATAACAAATTTAAAATTGTATTATTACTATACCAAGTAGGGAGTTGATGATTTATTTTAACTAATAATATACATTAAAAGACAAATGCGAGCTTTGAAAAAATATAGGTACATTGTTTTTTCTTTTTTTTTTTTTGATAAGTTGATAACATTTGTTTAATTTTAATAACTATTATTTTATTATATTTTATTTCACAACATAGGTACTAATTGTAAATAAAAAGAGTAATAGCTGTATCAAAAGTATGTTAGGATATAAAATATATATTTCAAAGAAAACTAAATTGTTATGATTTTATTTTTTTATGTATTTTTTTTTTTTTTTTAATGTACATAATAATATACTTTCATAAATATAACTTTAATATAGCAACTGTTTAATTTTTTTCAGTAATTTAATTTAAAAATAAAATATATATACTACCTACTCATTTGTATTCTAGTTATTAAGAAATAAGGTGATAAAGCAAGCACATTTCTAAAAAATTGCTTATATTTTTAATTTATATGAATGATAAGGAGCAGAAAATAAAAGTGAAGTTAACATTATAGAAACTACAGAGTGTAAAGAAGTTTGTCAAAACGATAAAGCGTGTGGATGACAGGGAACAAGTCTACGAATGGCTATAAACCTTGGTAAACAGTTTCTTAATAGGCTTTAATGGTTTGCGTTCCAAATATAAAGTGCATAAAGACTATAATTATATATATATATATATATATATATTATTCGAATTGTTATATGGTCAGACAGAATGTTAGCTTCATAAACATTCTTCTTTTATAACTAGTAATGGATTATTGTTATACTGTTAAAATTGTTATTTAAATTAATGCTTTTAATTTACGTCAATTATCACAAAGAATTACTTTTTGTAACCACAGGAACGAAAAAAATTTATTTTAATTTAGCTATACATTTTTTTTTTAAATTATTACAATAATTACAATAAATAGCAGTTGTTAGATATTTGTCTGGATTAAGTCTTGTGTGTCTTGATTAAATATAGGATTCCAGACTAAAAATTGGTAACTATAAGTGTAGTAAACTTAAATATATTTTTCATTTCTATCAATTCAAGGTTTACCTAATTAGTTATTACGGTTCATTATTTTAATGTATACTTCACAACAATATATTTGACAAGTACTATTGATAATGTGTATTTTATCAATATTTATAATTATTCGTAATATATTCTGAGGCATATAATACATATAAATACAATTCAAATCTAGATTTTATTTTTGATTAATATTGTGTAAATCTTCTAAATATAAGAGAAAATTTACTATATTTAAAATATCAGGTATAAAGTTCTTAATTTTATTGGATTCAATTCAAATCGAGATAAAAATGAATATATTAAACAAATATTTATACTTAAACTGTAAATTAATTATTATAAATTTTTATCTTAACAACTTTATAATTAAAAATCTCACTTTTATGTAATTAGAAATTAACAAACCTTTTAACATGTATTATTTAAAAGTACTACGTTTATATCTATATATAATATTATTAAAGGGAATTGATTATATTAGTAAACGATTAAACTTTTTTTTTTTTTTTGAAATAGAATTTTTATTAAGTACATATTATAATTGTTTGATAAAAGTACTTAACATAAATTGAGTTCGTTAAAATATTTATTTTCTATAAATTCAATATATTGTTTTTACCTGGACAATTTTTTATTTGTATTATATTTATTTATGTGCACATAAATATTAAGTTAGAAATTTATGTTAAATATTTTTCTTTTTTATTTATGAATTTATAATTAGGTTAGCCACCTTAGCTATTCATAATTGAATATTCAGATCCGTTAGTATGGATGGAAAGATGCATAAGTAATAATGATAGGACATGACCCTAATCAAACCTCTAAGCTAAATAATTAACTTAACTTAATTTTACATCAATATAAGTTATCATTTATCAGTACCTAATAATAATTTTTCCATTAAATATAAAAGATTTATTATGCATACATTTTATAAGATTTATATAAAGATATGATAAATTTATTAGGTTTTTTAGTAACATTTGAGCAGTCAAGATAATATTTTCTTCAAGCATACAAATTTAACTCTCCCCCTCCAACCACACACAACACACATTCATACACAAACATAATATTTATATGCAATATTTTATAAATATGTTTATACTTAATTAAATTAAAATGTTAACAAAATGTTCATGTTTACGTGAATATGTTAGTTTTTGAAATACATATACATTTTAAGCACTAGAATAGAATAACAAAGATTGTTTTACTAAAGAGGTTTTTTTTAAAACACCAAGGGACCGAGAAGGTCATTCTCTCAAACTGTTTAATCGAAATATCTGTCTACCCGTCATGCAAACCCAAAAAGGATAAGTAATGGGGTAAAAAACCTAGTTTTATTGAAGAGGAGGTTTTTTTAGTAGGTAGCACCAATGATGGTACTACGGTAGTGCTTTTATGCAGAATAATATGTCGTATGCTAATTTCTACTTAAAATATACGTCATTAAATTTAAAGTTATAACGTGAATTGATTAAATGATTATAGGACTTCTATATACACATTAAAAAATAAGATATTTATACAATTCAAATACCTCATAAATCGAACATGATAATCTCAATGATTTTAGAAGTAAAATATACAATAACAAGACTCTAGAAAGAGGCTTCTTTTAGACGGAGTTTAATATTTTTTTTCTATATAAATTCAGATTTACAGTATTTTATGTTTTTAAATTAAAAAATTCTATAAATTCTAAAAATATTAAAATCAAATAAATATAAATCAACCACTGTAAATTATCATAATTTAGATAGTTATGTCATACTTGTTTTCTACATAATATTAAATACATTAAATGCTTAAATTTCTTATTTATCTGTTATATTATTATACAATAAAATTATGATTGAGATGTGGGTGAGGCAATTTTTCAATTCATGACTCCTAACTTCTAACTTCTTCCTCCATATCACATTTAGTTATTGTATTTATTACATTTTAAATGAAAAAAAAAAGTTAACTTCTTAAATACTGAATATAAATAAATTATAACTTACGTAGGCACATAAAATAATAATATTATTTTATTTTGAGATAGGTTTGTCGAAAAGTATTTTTAAACACATTTAACACGTATTTAAATTAAAACTACCTGTGGTTTATTATACATATAGATACATCGGTTTGATACAAGCTAAATGTATACTTGGATAATTATTAATGTAGAAAAGGATAAATGTAAATTATAAGGAATCTGGAATTCTAAGGTATGGAGTCGTTCAAAGTTCTAGGGCCCATAGTGGTTTTAGGAGGTGCAAAGTTTTCATAAAGTTTTGCTTTTCGGATACTGTTGCTGGAATTAATAATTTTATCACGAAAGGAGTATTTTGTACGGGGTCAAATTCTACACATTTTGTAATCCACACAGCTAGACCTCTCAGATTTACTTGTGTGAATACGAAGTTGTAATAGTTAATGACATTTGATTTGAAAAAAAAAATAATAATAAAATTACTACATTCCTTTATACCTACTTCGATTTCACAAGAAATGTTTTTCCAAAATTTAATTTTACCTCAATTTTGGTTACAACAATTATTATGTTATTGAATACATGATTAAAACTTACCTATAATAGAGAACACTTGTTATGGCATGAAGTAGTATGTTTACAAGGTGATATCCCATAGGTTCCAACTGATGGATCATGTAATTCCATCTAAAGGTTAAAACTGTTAAAGGTCTATATGACTTATGGCTTTGTTCCTGAAAAAAATGTTAAATACGCCCATATGAAATAAAAATAATGCAACCCTTAGTGTACTTATATGATAAATAAGAAAATATATAATATTATTTATTGGTTTGTATTAAAACAAAAATACATATAATTATGTGTTCATTAACTTTCTACCTTATGCATTGGCGTGCCCCAAAAATCGTTGTAAAATATGTTCCATACAGGAGTTTGAGGTTTTAAATCACGGTTGTCTTTAATAGCACTAATATCATCAAAGACAAAGTCACAATAAAGACTGTTGTAATAACATGCCAAGCATGTTAAAAATATTATTGACGATATTGCTACTGATGAGGCCATTGCGCTTCACTTGGTGATCTGAAATTTACAACACGGAAATTAAAAAAAAAGAAAATTATTAAATTATGTGCTTTTATCAATGTTATTATATATTAGAAGTTGACAAATGCAGGAATAACCAAATTGCGATGGAAATAATATAATTGATTTTATGAGAAATGGTAAACTCCTACAAATGTAGTGTAATCTCCTACAAAAGATAGTGTTAACTACTATAAAAGATTTAAGATAGCGTGTTACCTCCTACAAAAATTAATACCGCTCGTATTGCTGTAAAACAATATCAGTCTTGCAATATATTAACACATAAAATAAAAATTGTTTGCAAATATAATAAAACAATAGTCGTAATCATTTACGTTTAAAATAAAATGTTTTTCAAAAAATAATAAAACTGTTAATAAGACAAAAGTCATAGTCATTTACGTTTAAAACGAGGTTTAAAACAAAAATGTTTTGAAAAATATAATAAAAAATTCAATAAAACAATACTTAGTCATAATCAAAATCATTTAAGTTTATTAAATATATATTTATTATTTTCAAGTTATGATAACTTTGAGTTTTTTGAGCTTTTCAACTTCAAATAAATAGTGAATTTAAGTAATATTACACTATTTTTTAAAAGAAGAAATGTCTATGTAGGAGATAACAATATCTTTGATTTTCAAGTAAAAATTTTAAAAGGTTATTAGTGTTGGAATTTACATTTAATGATGATTCAGGTAAAAAGGTTATTTTGTAGAAGATTACACTACATTAAATTTGTAAGAGTTTACCATTCCCCATCGCATACATAAACCTAAATTGTAGGTATCATTTTTTATTAATAATATAGATTGGGGATGTTATACTATACTTTCAAAAACTTGATTTAAATTAAAAATTATACTAAATCTTTTAGTATTAACTTACTAACCTACAAAATATTTTAACAATAAACATTTTATTATATTTTAGTTAAGATTTAGAAATTATTAATATTTAGCTTGTAGTACTACACCTGTACACTGTTAGTAAAAATTGTATTACCTGTAGATTATCCAGTTGAATATAAATGTAGTTTAATAACAATTAGCTACTTATAAAGAGTTAATAGTGTAATTTAAATTGATAGGAAACAAATGTCATCAGCTGTTTGTATTTATAAATTGTATACACTTTTTGATCACATCTTTAATTTCGTTTATAAATATGACTGTTATTCAATAAGCATACGTAGATGTTAAGCAAATGTTTTTTAACCCTAAAAATATATCTATAAAATGATGTTTATCTTTTGAAGGAGTCAAATATAGATCAGTATCAGTTAACATTTTAATTAAATATAAAATAAAAAAATTTCAATTACTTATTAAAACTGGTATGTATGGCATATTCGGTCAGTGATTTTTCTGCTAGTTATTTTTTTAAAAGTACTGAACAAAAGAAAACTTTCGTAAATGTGTATATTTTTAACTTTTCCCTTTTTTCTACAGGTTTTCACTACAGTAGTTGTAACTTAACTACTAAATTATTCATTTTAGGTATTATAATATTATAGTCTAATTAGTTATCCAAAAATAGCATAAATAAAACATAAAAATAAATTGTTTGTAAGTAGGTACCTACCATGATTTATTATAAGTTTGCAAAAAATATAATACCTAGGTAATTTAATAATTAAATACTCAACATTCAGAATTATTATAGAAAAAAGCGGGTAAGTGGGTACCGCTCTGCTGTACATTAGGTGCGTGTGGATCACTATTATATATTATAGCCTATAGGAGTGTTCAATTTAAATTCAATGATAAGTACATTGCTGTAAACAAAAAACGATTCCGAATGAAGATGATTAGTCAGCCTACGATATCATTTTCAGTGGTTGGTGTAAAAGGTGGTTTATGTTTTAATGGCCTGAATACTTCAACATTTAAGTTTTTTTATAACTATTATTAGCTAAACTCATGAAAAATCTTGTATTAAATTTTCAACACTTAGCTAATTAAATAAAAAATTTTATCAATTATACCTACAAAATAATTTGCAAATATTCAGGAATTTGACAAGTTTTTGTCAATATTTGAACTTCAAATACTATAATAAAAAAAAATTGTGCCTATGTATTCTTATAATTTTTTAATCACTATAAAAGTAACGTCTTATATCTGAGGAACTTTGTATTAATTTTTCAAGTATTTTGATTGGGCAAAAAAAAATTTATCGACACTTCAAAAAATTTTGTTTAGAAAAATTGAAAATTTCAGTTGTCTATAAATAGCTCAAAAAAAGTCAAAATATTTTGAAATTTAAATCACGTAAAGAAAAGATGAATCTTAATAACTGGTAAAATTTTCAAGTATAAACGCCTTATACTTTTTGAATAATAACAAATATTTAAAATCGTTTGAAGATAAATCGTTATCGTTACGCTATTTCGTAAAAATTTAAAATTCAAACGCACTTAAAATTTTTCTATAATGATACTTCGAGTTTACTCTATAACTACTTGAAGGAAAACTTATGGAAAACTTAGTGTTGAATTTTTTAACCTTAGATATAAACACAAACTTTTTTATGCTTTATCAACTACAAAATTATCTGCAAATTTGCGCGATTTTGACATATTTCGTAAAAATTTGATCTATAAGCTCTTATAAAAAAAATTATGGCTAACGATTTTTGATTAACAACAATACGAACAAATCATAAGGAACCTTGTATTAAGTTTTCAAGTTTTTTGGCACTTCAAAAAAAAAAAAATTCTTAGAAAAATCAAAAATTGTAGTTGTCTATAAATAACCAAAAAAAAAAAAGAATTTTGAAAATTTAACTGTATACGGATAACACTAATATAAACATTTGGTAAAAATTTCAAGTATTAATAGTGATTATTTTTTGAGTTACAACCATATAAAAAAAAATTATTTGGTCAAAAACTGGTATTGCGTGAAAAATCCCGTTTTTCCGTCACCGTTTTTTTTTGTTTTTCTAGATTTTTTGGAAAACTGTTGGAAAATGTCTACTTTTAATCTCTATAATGCACCAAGAATATTTACTTTGTCATCGGAAACCACCACCGAAGTTTGAAATTGAAACATTATTTCGAATACTTAGTTATGTTGGAAACATAAACAAAAAAAATAAAAAATAAAAAAACACACATCATTGTAGAGTCAATACATTTATCTCTGCATTTATCACTCCGTTCAGAATCTAAGACTATCAAAATTTATCTATAATTTAATATAAATATAATATAATACACATCATTATTCGTCCGTGCATATTAAAGTAATAGTTGAGAATATTATTATTATGCTATTAATTTTATTCTTAATCAGGTTGTCATGCATTACAAATTAAATTAAAATTAAATAAATTGTACGTTTTATTGGAGAAATATAAATAGATAAATACAATTCAGTTCGTTTGTTAAGTACAACTTGTAACGAATGTTCAATATAATACTATAGCCTCGACTATAGTAGTGTCTTCATATCATTCAGCATCAATACTTTTAAGTAGACAACACTCAGCTTTGTAAGACTATAATATGCTATTCAAAATGATTTTTGAATACGTCGACTAAAAATGTAGACAATTCTCCTAAACTTTTAAGTTAATAATAACTAAATGCTATTTAATAGAACTTAATTTCGTATTTTAAGAAAAAAAACGAGGGCTTGGGAAAAAATGTTTTAGGTACATTATATTATATACAACTATCTACATAGCAATTAGTAAAGTTGATAACTACTTAAATGAATTTGAGTATAAAACAAAATATATGTATAAAACATAAAAATAAAAATAAAAGTCAAAGTATATAATATATGTTAAATATTTTTAACATAAAAAAGTGGGTAAGTGGGTACCGCTCTGCTGTACATTTGGCGCCGTATGGATCTTTACTATATATTATTATAGGAGTGTTAAATTTGAATCCGATGATAAGTATCATTGTATACGAAAAACGATTCTGAACGGAGATGATTTGACAGCCTAGAATATAATTTCCAGTGGTTGGTGAAAAAGGTGGTTTATACTCGTATTTTAATGGCCTGAATATACCAGAATTTAAGTTCTTTTATAATTAATGTAAGCTAAACTAATGAAAAATCTTATATTAAATTTTCAACTCTTAGCTACTTATACAAACATTTTTATGAATTATACCTACAAAATAATTTGCAAATATTCAACTTTCGTCAATATTTGAAATTCAAATGCTAATAAAAAAAATTGTTTCTATGTATTCTTATAAAGTTTTAATCACTATAAGAAGAACTTATGAGGAACTTTGAATTAATTTTTCAAGTATTTTGATTGGGCCAAAAAAAATTTATCGACACTTCAAAAAATTTTGTTTAGAAAAATTGAAAATTTCAGTTGTCTATAAATAGCTCAAAAAAAGTCAAAATATTTTGAAATTTAAATCACGTAAAGAAAAGATGAATCTTAATAACTGGTAAAATTTTCAAGTATAAACGCCTTATACTTTTTGAATAATAACAAATATTTAAAATCGTTTGAAGATAAATCGTTATCGTTACGCTATTTCGTAAAAATTTAAAATTCAAACGCACTTAAAATTTTTCTATAATGATACTTCGAGTTTACTCTATAACTACTTGAAGGAAAACTTATGGAAAACTTAGTGTTGTATTTTCAATCCTTAGTTATAAACACAACAAATTTTATGATTTTTCAACTACAAAATTACTTGCAAATTTTCGATAGATTTCGTAAAAATTTGAAATACAAACGCTTATAAAAAAGAATTGTGACTAATTTTTATTTACAATAAGAAAAACTCATAAGGAACCTTGTATTAAATTTTCAAAATTTTTTGGTCATCCAAAATTATTTTATCGACAATTCAAAAAAAAATTCTCATAAAAATCGAAAATTTCAGTGGTCTATAAATAACTCAAAAAAATTCAAAATTTTTTGAAAATTTAACAGTATATAGATAAAACTGACATAAACATTTGGTGGAAAATTTCAAGTATTTACAGTGATTAGCTTTTGAATTACAACCATATGAAAAATCAATTTGGTCAAAAATTGGTTTTGCAAAAAAATTCCGTCATTTTTTTGAAAACTTTTGGGAATTTTAAAAAATGACCTCCCAAAAGTACCAACTAGATTCACTTTTCTATCAGAAACGGCGCTGAGTTTAAAAATCGAAGTACTTTTACTGCTCCAAAACGTGGTGACGCAGTCACAAAAAAAAAAAAACACACATCATTGTAAAATCAATACATTCATCACTCCGTTGAGAATCTAAAACAATAGGTAGTCTTAGTGATTTTTTTATATGTTTTCTAAGTCAAATTTATTTTAAAATATATTATTGGTATCGTGTGATAAAAAAAAATGATTATATATGATGTACTTAATTAAGTTATTTTTAATATAAAATTGAATTTTAGAAAGCACATTTTTGTTGATAAATCAACTTCAGAAATTGCGGGTTTTATGTTTACAATGGAACAATCACGTTTTTGATTGATTTCAACGCAACAATGTAAAAAAGGGTTAATAAATTCGAGGCTTTGAAATAGCAAAATTGAGAAAAAACTTCAATGGTCAATGGGTACCTATTTTAGATGATAATGAATAATAGGTATCACGTGTAATTCAAATTGTATATTCACTGTATTATTGAATATAAATATATCAATAAATAACCTATACTTAGTGAAAAACAATTGTATAATTGTATTATTTATATTTTTTTTTCAATTTTTTTTTTTTTTTGATTTTTAGGTACCTACATAACAATGCTTTTATTTATTTTTTTATGTGAGTTACAGACATGAACGTTATGAAAAACTATGTCTCAATAAAAACTATGAACTTATTTTGGCACCAACTTATTTAACCTATGGTAACCTATTACCTAACTATTCTAAAAATAGTATTTTTTATTAAATTTTTTTCAATATTTAATATTTGTACAAAGAGGAGAATAAATGAATGAACACATTTAATTAGTTTCAATTACGGATTTATTAAAATATTATAACTTTAAGAATAATTATTAATTGAATCACGACTTTCATGTTTTCAGCTACAAATTACAATTATAAATTTGTCATTGAAGTCTCTTATTTATCGATGAAAAATTACGATCGATGATGAAAAACTGTTTGTTTTTAGGATTTTTTTTTTTTGAATCATTATCATGAACATCAGAGTTCACTTTCAATGATTAAAGATCATTGTTGAAATTATATAATACACTGCAAAACTTTCAACGTTATCCACAGCGATAATGGGCAGTCGATATTATATTATGTACCTACTAAATAATAAGTTTAATGATAACAATGTTGGTAGATGTTTCGTACTAGTTTTTCAAAACAAGCCGTGAGTTAAAAAAAAATTATTGAAATAACATACTCGTAGATAGGTAGTAGATATCTATAGCTAGGTAAATAGTAAATATTATTTATTAGCACAATCGTCGATTGAAACCCTCATATTATAGTCATATATCATCACGAGTGCATTTTATTCTTCAGTAGATATCCAATCATAGATAACACTTTGGTAGAAACTTATGTGGGTGCAATTTTTTATCATGATTTACACATCTGTGGGGGGCTTTCTCTTAACCCCTCAAATTTCTTAATAATATTTTACCACCGCTACTGCATGATAAGAAAAAAATAAAGATTTTTATCAAATTAAAATTGTATATTAAGACGTTAAATCGCCATGAACCATAATATCACTGTATTGGAATCGGGATCAATACGAGTAAGTAACCTAATCTAACCTACCTATACCTACTCATTTTGGCATTAACTAAAATGCGCATTAAAATTAACAAAATTAACCATTTGTACCTAATAGAAAAAAATAATTATTTTAATTGGAAAATTAATAAATATATTAGTATATTATTAGGTATTTATTTTTCAACATGAATAAAAACAGTTATATTATACACAAATAGATACCAAAATAAAAATTATACTGGTTTATTATTACAATTACTACATACCTACTGCAATAATAATATTCTAGATACTTGTTAATGAGTTCAATATTTCACCACTACACATCGGTATAAAATGGCTAAATTTAGTGAGAAAGTGGATGCATAGAAATTAACTAAGGTTAATACTGACTTCTTAGAGGCTGGGGGCTAGGACTAATACTTACGTACACTATTCATTTCACGTTTTAGTTAGTAATTATTTAAATAACAAGCCTGTCCTGTGTATGATGAACGTTTAAATCAATCATTATTCCTAAATTGTACCTAGGTACATAATATTATTTTGTATATTAACTTTAGAATAATAATAATATTATGTTAAAAAAAAATGTATTATTTATTTATTCATTTTTTTTTATTTTTTTTTTTAAATGTATAAGAGGGAATTGTCCTGTGAATATTATAAATTAAAATAAATTAAATATTATTAGGAATTTACTTGGAATGGGTAGGTTGTACCAAACGACGATTTTGAGAATCGGACAATTGATACGTAACTCAGTCCAGATATTTAACATGTAAAAATAATTCACGAACGAGTATAAACTCAGCTCAAGTAAAAAGAAAGCATTCTGATTCTCTTAGATCTAATTATTTAGGTATTACCTTATAATACTATAAAAAAAACCAAAAAGAATTACGCAAAGCTCAGAGGACACCAAGAGACGATTCTCATTATCCTCTAAAAATTATTTAATTAAAATGACAATAATATTGTGACAATTGGGTAATAGCATTAAAACATCGTATAAAAACTCCAATACGAAATTAAACTAGGTAATTGTTAAAACTACCTATATTTTAACAAGAAATATTGTCCATGATAAGACGTACGTTATTTAATATTCACATATTAAATTGAAATTTATTTAAAAAAAAAAATTGAGGAACCTAGTGTAAAAATCGACCTTCTTGTATTAGATACCTACGATTTCCGAGCTGAGTTTACATAAAAAAAAAAATAATCATGGGTCGAGTTTATAAAATTTGCCCCGAGAACCGGACCAAGAAGTTAGATAATCAGTAGGCGGGAACGGGTATGCGGTGTGTGTTTTACCACTCACAAGTAATATTATTATTTTCTTATTCGTAGCCATTAGTCAACCAGTTCAATCTTTCTTCGGGACCATTTCCACCGAGAATGATACCTCGAGTCTGGTTGTCTACGACAGTCGTTACTCGACACGCGCGCGCTGGTCAAATGATGTTGCTATGGGTCGCGAAATTACGTTATTATTTAACGAAGTTGCGATAAGATAATTAAAAATGCACCTACCGATCTGTTTATTAGTATATATTATTATATTGTCGTTTCGTCATCTGTGGTTGTCGTTACACTCACGCGGCGGCGACGACGATAATAATTGTTACGGTCGTTCGTGATCGACGGTGACGACGACATGTCGCTCCGATATAATAATATTGTTGTTGTTATTACCGTACCGACCGAACTACGAAACGAAACAAAGTGACAGTGTTTTTTAATCGCGTTGACGGCGTCACCGATAGCAAAACGATGTCGTCGGCGTTATCACGGGGACGAGACTGCGGTCGCGGTAACGACGCGCTCCAGCTTGGGACGCATGATTGTACGCGACCCGAATGTGGTGGGGTTCGTGCGAGGACTATTGCCGCCGCCACCGCCGCTGCCCGCGCTGCTGCCTCGCTGGTCGTTGCCTCGGCAAAGCGGCAGCAGCGCCTGCCTCGTGAGCGCTGGCGGCGGTGGTCGTATTACGTTATATATGTATTTTTTTCGTTCCGTTTTTGTTGTTTTTTTCAACCCATCGACCGCGCCGTCGCCGCACGACCGAGGACGACAGTCCCCGAACGTTGCGACCCCGTCGTCGTCGCGGTGTACCGTTTTTACTCGCTCCCCCCCACGTCAATCGCTCAACTCGCTCAGGCACAACCATAATAATAACAATATATTATTAATGTTATGCTCATCGTTCGTTCGTTCGTACCCTCACCCGTCGCCGAAGACCGTAATGATAACAACAATGATAGTACTAATGATAATATTATTGTCGTACACGATTTATGACATATATAATAATAATATCTTAACTCTTACGATTATCAAAAAAATAGTTAGCCGGCGAAGGTTAAGAAAAATTGCCAACACTCTAAAATACTCAATACATCAGCTGTCTCTTTATACTATAGTCATACTATTATAGGACATGGATGAGAGATGATGGCACTCAATACAATGCATGAAACCCTCAAATATGTAGAAAAAAAGAACAGTTCACTATTGTAAAAATATGAACGTGGATGCCAGATTATAATTAAAAAAATATTTTGTAATTCACTTTTATCAAAGTTACGTTTGTTATTATTCTTATTAATATAAATCGTATTGTTAAAAGCTTACAGTCAAAATTATCAGGAGGGTACGCAATATTTTTATTGTTGAATCAAGTAGCTATATATTGATAGTAACGATCTAAAACAATTCAGAAATAAGTCATTTGATAATAAAAATTACAAAAAAAAGCTATAATCTGTATGATTAAAGAAAAAAAGAAACAATAATAACGTATTAAAATATATTAAAAATAAATTTAAATAAGAATATTTGATAAGACAATTCATTGCAAAATGTACTTTCATAAAAATTCATGCAATATAATATATGTGTAGGTATACTGTATAGTGTATAGTGTATACCATTAGAAATTCTGTAAAATAATAAATTATTGACCGAACTTAGTTCCTTAATCTTCTTATATTAGGTATAGAGAGAACAAAAGAAAATTCATAGCTTTGATTATCTATAACTGTAACGGTCTTGACTTATATATTAAAATGTATTCTTTGTGGTTGTGTTTAAGATGAGTCCAATTTTGTTTGTTTTATTAAAATATCAATGGTCCATGATAAATGAATATATATAAGAATAATATACATATAAGAATAATTTTTTAACACAATTTGTAATTCAAAAAATTATAAATATTTGACATATCTTCTTGCAGGGACTGGTTGTATTATTTTTCATAAGTCACAATGTAATACATTTGTATACAAAACTCAAGGTGAGGTATTTACCCTATTACCCCCCCCTTGTATACACCATTGCCTTCTAGTCAATTAATTTTCAATTTTTTGTTTTACATAGTTTTATTGATACAAGATGAATAATTTTGAAAGTAAATCAAAAACCTCAAAAAATTATAAAATGTATTTATCAAAAATGTTTAATATCTTAGATTTTGTTTCTTGATTAGACAATACATTTTCTGCTACTGTGTTTAAATTTTGCTATATTCTTTAATAATATGGTTCTTGAAATGTTATAAAAATATGCAAATTTTAGCATTACCTAATATATAAACATGATGCTTTTAAATTTTAAATTCTTCTTTAATTATATACTTATAATAATTATAGACATATTTAAAAATAATTTTAAGAACATTATGCAAATATTTTTTTGTTTAAATTTTGAGATTCGATGATCTATAATAGTATACAATTTATACAAAACATCATATATTTTACGTATTTTTAGATAATATTCCCTTTGATGTTTTCAGATAGACTGATGTTTAATCATTGTTTAAATAAAAAAATATTTGCATAATGTTCTTAAAATTATTTTTAAATATAGTTTTATAATTTTACTATAATAATTAGATATAAGTAAATTAAATAGGTATTTACAAAAATTATCAATAGAAATGATTTTACATAATATATTTTATTCTTTATGCTGTATATTATTTTACGGCTAAAATGTATAGGTAATCGGGTGATGTAGACTGTAGTACAATGTCCGGAAAATGTACATAATGTCCAGTTTCAATGGATAATGTGGACAATTATACAATTTGCCCAGACATTGTACAGAATGGCTAGAGCACAGTGAGCATATTATAATTAATTAATTAAAAATGTATAAAATAGTTTTTGTTTTCGTAATAATTTACAATAATTTATTTTTATAAAATATGAATGTTAACTAGTTTTTATTTATTTTTGCAACTTAAACTATTACAGTATTTAGATATACATAGTTTTCCCACAACCCTACATTTGTATTTATTTGTTTTATATTGTTGTTTACAGTTATCTACACCTGTAATATCCTATTGACCGTCAACTGCCAAGATTCGAAAATTGTCTAGCCGCTTCTTTAATTATATTAGTACTGTTTCAATCTGGACTCTTTGAATATATTATTTCAAATTGATTTCTAATGTAAAATTGTTGAAGTTTACCTTCAGTGGTATCAATTTCGTAATAACTGTTTTCACTAGTTACTAGTACCTAACTGTATTTTTATTGAACAAATAGAAATGAAAATACATTATTAAAATTAGGTACCAAACATTAAAATGACTCCTAAAATGTATCGCAAATGTGCAGATGTGCTTTATAAACATCAGGTATTTTAATTTTACCATCATGAAGTCGATTTTTTGAGCTAGTTTTCATTTTTAAATCTCAAACTTTCAAATTATATGATAATTCACTTTTTTTTTAACTATCACTTCTTGTATTGATTGTAAAATATCAGCTGGTTCTTCATAAATATCTATATTTTCTTCACAAGACGCATCAACAGTTTATTTTTCAACATCTTTTTCAATAGTGGTTTGTATATAGAATTCAACGCAATTTCTAAATCTTCATCAGATTTAAGTTTATGTATGATACTTTCTGGTAAAGAAGTAGATTTCATACCTATTTCTTCCCATGTACCAAACGTAGCCGCATAAGGAGAACACATAACTTCATGATGTAAACTTAGTTATTATATTATTAAAGATATCGAAACTATATTACACAAAATCGGCTGTAATAAATGTTACAAACAACCTGCAGTCTATCATCGTTATTGTTGTATGACTACGCGTAAAGAAAATATATATACTTTACCGATGCAGTCATAGACGACGAGACACTTATTTATATAAATTTACATTGCCCACAAACGATTGGACACTGTACACAATGTCCGGGCAATGTAACCAAATTAAAAAACAAATTCAGATTTGCCCAAATATGACGAGCAATGTGTATAGTGCCCCGACATTGTATTATAGTATCACAATTATAATTATACGTTGACCATAACATGTATATCATTCAAATACATTGTTGAAATGTAAAATGTATACATAATACATATACAATATACATAAACTACAATGTTTATTCCGCAATAATTGTTAATACCTGTATTATGACCTTTTTCACTTATTACATTATTAAACTATTGCATTTTTGCATTTAGCAGAATACTAAGTTCAGAATTTATTATGCATTTGTGCGTGTTCGCGAACACGAGGATCACGCGAATCGTGGTATTTATAACATGTGAGCTGTTTATGCTTGTATGCAATTCCATTTCTATCCTAACATATTCCTATACCGAAGACAGATTTTAAAACACCTCACAACTTTTAAACCAGTTTTACCCATCACAACAAAATTAATTTTTTCTTTGGATCTTTTCCTAAATGGCATCACTTAATTTTATTCGTTGTCCAGTGTCCACTTGTATGGAAAATAAATAAAAAAAGGAATTGTCTAATAAAATATTTAAAGAAACCTTTGACGTCAAATTATCAAATTTTCCGTTCTTTAGTCAATTCAACTCAGATACTCTTGCATTGCCACAGATGTAATTTTTATTCTATGGAGTATGGATGAAAGTTTATTAAAACAATTACTACACTGTATACCTACGCTGTAAGTAATGTAAAAATAATAAATATAAAATTAAATTATCATTAAGTAATTATATAATAAAACACGAAAAATAGATATTAATATAGAACACTAATACTTACATAGTTGTATCTTGTTGAAAAAAAAGTCATGCATTTTTTACTCATATGAATAATTTATATAGATAAATAATGTTCTCACAGTAGTAAATTTAATGAAATGAACTATTGACTAAATCGATCAGTATTGTTTTAATTCCATTTATATATTATAATGATTTAGATATAATAATTTCTGTTAATATTTCTTAAATAATAAAATAAAAACATGATCAGTGTGCAAGGTATTTGGATTCTGGATTCGAGGAATCGAAAGAATTTTTCATTAGGTATAAATGTTTGCGTCACTTATAATTGTTTATACATTTATAAATTATTATAATCACATTTTGATCGCATGAATATTCCTATCTGGTAACAAAATGTCTCGTGTGAAAATAGGTGATTTTATCGTTAATATAGACTTATTATTTCAATTTAGTATATCATAACTTAAAATTTCATTATTTATTTAGTTAGTTAACAAAAAGATAGTAAATAAAGATATAACTAAAAGTTTAATTTTATATTTATTATATCTTTTAAATCACATAATCCTAAAATCACGGGCATATTTAGAATTTCTTCGAGAGGTAACTAGGTAAGATATACTTCCTTAATCTAACTTTGTAAATATGCTACTGCATAAAATATATTATTACACGATTATGGTTATACAATTATACATAATAGTTTAATAAATTAATACCAATAAAAAATAACATATATTTTGTATAACTATATTTTTGGTTTAGTAATTTTCAGATACATAACTTAGTGGTAATACTCAGGGGCCAGGAGTTCACTGGAATGGTCAAAGATATTTAAAAATTCAAGAGAATCAGTTATTATTTATTATAATCATATTATTGTGTTAATAATAGTGTATTTCAATAGATATTTAAATTTATATTTATTAAATTCAATAAGTACTTGGATAAATTATTTTAAATTAAAAATACACTAAATTGTAATTATCTTTTAATCGATCGAAAATTAAATATAAATGTAATAAAACAACCATTAATATAAACATTAAACATATATAATATATTAATATCATTATGAAATCTAAATCTATTTTAATAATATATCATGTAGGTACTATAGTATAGGTATGTATACATTATTAGAATATATAGGTAATGCATATTGTATAATATATATAGGTAATTAATTAAATATTTTAATATCAGAGTTTGATATTATTTTTGTTTCAAAATTTAGCATGTGTTGCCATATACTTATAAATTTAAAATGTTTATGCACTAAAAATATTTAAAATACGTATTTAATAAACATTTCACAAAAATTAAAGAATATTGTATTTTATTATTATTTGCATATAATATTGAACATTATAATGTTACAATAAAAAAGGTATACTTATTTAGTTTTTCTAAGAAATAATGGTCGACTTCAGAAAATGTTTTAGGGTAATCTTTAGTCTTTCGATCGACTAAGTTTTAAATATTTATTTGAGTGTTTACTGTTAAAATATCACCCATAAGTGAACGTGCGTAAATTATAAAAAATATAGAAATATAAGTCATTAAAAAAAATGCATGACAAATGTTATATTAAAAAGTAATTTAATGAATATATAATTACTGAATGTATAATTTTAAATCATTTGAAAACTATTTTGTATATTAGTTTTAAAACAAATTATTTTGGGAAGAAAATACAATTGCAGGTTGATAAAAAAATTCTTACAGAGAAAACATTATCAGAATAACAAATAATTTGAGATATTATTTAATAGTAATCAGGCCTCGAGCATAAATAAATAAAAAATATTTTTCTTAAGTTTAAAAAAAAAAAAAAATTATAAGGGTAATTAAAATTAAAATAATAGCTGTTTCTTGTATTTATTTTAATTTTTATATATATTGCAGTGGTTTTACAATTCTGAAGAAAACTTTTCAAAGGGGTTTTTTAAAATGTGTGTTAACAATTCAAAAGTTAAATAAATTTATTCTAGCTGAACTTAAAATAATATTATCGGTAATCGGTGTACATTTGTGAGCCTATATTATATATACTTGTTCTATAATATAGTCTAAACTAAATGTTTTATTAAATTTATTACATATTTGATTGTTACTATATTTTATTTGAAAACGAGTTTAAATTTAAAAATGAAATACATCAATATAAGTTATATATATGAATCACATAGAGCATAGTGAAGTAATTATTTAAGTAAACGTAAATCTACAGCTTTTTAGAATGAAGATAAAAATAATAATGTAATTTGTGATAGCTTGTATTAATATTGAAACACAAAATCGTTATAAAGGTATAAACTTATATTATAGTTATCTTTAATATTTGTTTTATAATTTTGTTGAATTTGTTCGACTCCTGGAGTTTTATGCGTATAAAATTATACGACGTTACACTGTTATTATAGATAATATTTCGTATGTACATTGTACACCCAATAATGATAAGATGTATATTATATATATAAAAAAAAATGTCAAATAGATACTCATATAGCCTCATAGATATCAGCAGTTTCATGACATCCTGTTGCAGTTTCTAAATGTATGATAAATAGTACCATGTTCAAATTCATAAAATAACGATACAAATAAAAGTTTGACAATTATTCTTTCTATGCTCGTTTCTCTTATTTTTTTCTTGTTCTTGTATACACTCACACATACACACACTACACACGTATATGTGTACGACTTGCGATTTCGCCTTTAGATTAACTCTTCTTGGTCTGACAACGTCCCGAAATTGCCCTGGCCCCGAACCATTAGTCTTCGTCCCTTGGACAAATCCAGTCACCGTCCAATTAAAAACTGATGGCAGGACAAGCGGGCACAGGATTTTGTGTGTGCGTCCATTCAACGAACAAACTGCGAGCACTCAATTAAATGCACTGTCATGGGAAAAATAATGAACAAGGGATGTGATCGCGCCAAGGGGCTGTGATGACGGCGATGGTGGGAAGGTAGGTGACAAACGAGATCGAGCCTTGTGACATGCACACTAATAACGATCCCTATTGTCAACAATTCCAATAGATCAATCGGTTATCGGTGTCTATAATGTATTTTATAGAAATAGAGTTATAATATTTAATTGTTATTGTATAATATTATAGTAAGCACTGGATCTTTTAAAGAAATGTAACATTATATAAATATATATATTAAATAGATTATATATAAATGCGTATTATTTATTTTTTTATACATATAATTTACATACTATTGTTCAATTATTTTATTGATATATAAATAAATTATCATATTTGACAATGTCAAAAATTACATAAATAAAACATTTCCATGACTTATTTATATTTTATAATAGTGCTAAATGTATAAAAGATAAATATAAATTAAATAGCAAATAATGTATCTAATTCAATAATATTTATCGTTACACATTGCACACAATTTAATTTTATTATATATTTGATTGATCAAGTATAAATACTTAAGTTAAAAATAACAAAGCGGGCAAGTGGGTACCGCTCTGCTGTACATTAGGTGCCGTGTGGATCACTATATATTGTAGGACGATTAAATTTGAATCCAATGATAATTATCATTGTATACGAAAAACGATTCTGAACGAAGATGATTTGTCAGCCTAGGATATAATTTTCAGTGGTTGGTAAAAAA
>VUJU01001631.1:0-52043 GCA_009835225.1 Aphis craccivora
CACGATAACATTACAATGTGACCTACGATACCTATAGTTGTAGTTATCTAATTGTAATGTAGGTATCTATATTTATGAAATGTGTTCGCGTATAGGTTTTCACTCTGTCATATTCGACGGCTGCGCCTCTGAACATAACACATGAAATAAGATATCACACCGCGAACCGACGTTATTATTGTTAAATAAATTACATATACTGTACGGTCGTAAGTCGCAGCTTTCATTTTTCGTTCTCTATAATATGCCGTAAAAACAGCTATCGAAATCCGATTTTGTAGTCACTATATCCATATCGTATTTCGCGCTATAAACAGAAGCACCGGATCTATGAATGATCAAACGACGTGGACATAATGTAGTTTATGTGCACTCATTTTCCAACTAGTTAACCACATTATACGAGTATTATAAGCTTTGAGATTGTTTTTTTTTTTTTTTTAAATGATAACCATGTGAATATTGTATGTGTATTAAAATATATTAACGAGTATAATATTTTAGAAATAGAAGCGGTGGTAAACTTTCCTAGATTAACAATATGTTTACCAGAAGGAAATAAATAAAGTCTCCCGAGTTTTCTAAAATTTTATGTTAGGAATGTTTAAGTTATCAGGTTAGGTGCAATAATGACACAAAAAAAAAAAAAACAACAATGATTAACTGTTATCTTTTTCTTCGTACTCCAGACATATAATTTATATGTCTGGAGTATTAAATGATGAAGATACTTCCTAATCTCTTCCTCCAAAAATACTAACGTTTATGAATAATTCCATTCATACCTATAATTTTTTTTTATAGTAAATTCGTTCATCTTTATTTATATTTGTTAATGCCCTAAAATATTTTCAAACGGATATGTACATAACAATTTATAGTTACGATGAATTCGTAGTATCGTAAAAAAAAATATACAGATAAAATAAATAAATATTGAGATGCCTTAATTTATTTTTAACGTATAAACTCACATTATTAGAATAAATTTGTAATGTATAATCAGTAATCACGTTACAAACGAATTTATTGCAGACTCAAACAAGTTTAATCTTCGGAACCTCGGATAGTACCCACTGAAGTAGATTCAGGAGTGTTTATCATCGGTAGAGTTTACAATACCCCTGTAATAGTACGTGAAAAGAGGGGCTACAGTATATTATAATTTATTTCACTGTCCATCTCTTTTATCCTCCCCTGGCTGTGGATAAGTTTGGTTTCATTCGAATTACTACTTTCTTTATTTTTTTTTTTGTTCAAGGAAAGAAAATATTTATACTTTCAAAAATTGTATTTTATATGCGTTTGTCATACAAAGATTTATGTTAAATATGGAGTTTCTTCATTTTTCGTGTCAACTGCACGTGTGCACGCAAACGCTTTTATTTCTGTAAATCCGAACCTGCAGTACAGAGTAAGTATAGGACACCGTGCGACAAAAACCATGAAAGCGAAAATCCATTTTAGTATTTTATGACATATCGAACACGGCTGCACGTTTCAAACGAGTTTAACACGAACACAAACGGTACACACAACTGAATTTCATAATATTATTAATATTATATCACTGATAATTGCATTTTTTTTAGCGTTGTTTCCACCATAATAATCAATAGTAATTTTGAATACGGCTTATCCCGTATCCGTTGAACTTTTATTATTAATCGTGACCACCTGCTTATAACTACCAGTTAATACAGACAGACAGTAAATACTGTGACGTCAAACGATAAGAAGTGATAATATATTTTGATCTAAATACCTCAATTGTTTGTGTAAGTACTGACTATTAACAGGCACCGATACAATATGTTAATATTGTATTATAGTGTCACTATAATGTAGCAGTTAATGCTACAAATGAATTCAACAAACTATGTAATAATATTAGATATTTATATTATATTACAACATTATAAGTTATAACATACCATATTACCGTCACTTACAAACAAATACTAACCATTGAAAAAATTATACATGTTATAATTTTAAAAAAAAATAGTCCGCGATGCCAAGATAATACATGTTATTTGTTATTACATATTTTTTTGTCGGGTAGACATATAATTACACGATAAGAATTTATATTACGTATGTATAATATATATATATTGTATAATATATATAATATGTATCTAAATGTCAAGTGTTAAGCCATTGAGTAAGCGTGACGTTCAAGTCAGATTTTTTTTTTTTTAATTTAAAACATTTTACGATTTGCAAATACGTTAAAAATCAAGAACCCAGAAGGTTAGGTAGTCATTATATTTTCTGTATAAATTAGTTTTCGATTTTGCGGGCTTGGATAAAATTTTCTTTTATTCCAGCATTGACCGTTGATATAAACTGCTAAAAACTCGCATAACCGGGGGACCAAATGCAATCAAATACATACAATCTTTCTACTTAACATATACTATACAATAACCATATAGAAACCGGTTACAATAGTATATTATTATATATTCTTAAAAAACTGAAATCCGTCAGTGTATTTGGATCGCAATATTATGTACATAATGTTTACTGATGCATGTAATCGAAAACGTTTCCGCGACAAGCTGGGTTTAAGAAAAAAAAACTGTCACAGCTTTTGTAATTCTCGATAGCCAATACGCATAGAAACGTTCACAACGGAAAAATAAATAGGTAAGTGAATAATTTTAAAGAGTTTAACAATGTTTTATATGATACCATATTAATTATATGGTATTAATATACACTAGAATAATTATTGATTATTATAATATAATATATTATATTATGTTCAAATAATAATAATAAAATACATATTTTTGTTTTTTTTTTTAATACAACTCGAGCAGCAATTTATCCTCTTATATTAATATCCTGTCGTTGTGTTATTTGGAAGTGACTAAAATACTATTGCCACAAACAGGTTTTTAGTAATTTAGGGCCACACGGATTTGTAATTACTTTGGTATCTATAAGTCATAAGATATATCGTGTGTATGATATGTATTTTAGAATCTCGCCGAAGGTTAGAACGGAATAGTAGCAAATTAATATTATTACAACTGATGATGTTTTAATATTACATTTAATGACGTTCTTCCATCGCTCTCTCTCTCTACAGACTGTGTTATAACATTATATATTATTTCAAATGTGTATTAATATTCGGATAGCGTTATTATATTTTTTATCCGCATCAAAATTTTAAATACATTAAAAATAATACCACGCGACATAAATGAGAATATGAAGTATGCATTTACCATTTTTGGTCATGTGACATCATAAATCATGTACACTATAATGTTTTCATTTTTTATCGTAATAAAACATGAATCTATACGCGACATAGGTCGTATTCAAATGATCGTAAATAATAAATACTTAGCATGCAAAACATATGTATTATAATGTAGGTATATACGGGGTGATCGATTTGACACAAGACATCCATTATTTTAGATAACACCAACGTTATTGAAAATATTTCTGTTGCATAATTTTAAGTACCTAGTTTCAAAGCAACATTTTTGAATAAAATTAATATTTTTTTCTATTTTATATAACTATCGTTTTTTAGCTTTTACTCTTTTGAATGACATGTTTTTATTTCATATTCAAAAGTACAACTTTATTCGAAGTATTTCGATCTATACAAATCACATTTTGGACGAGTAATTTATAAATTATAAGTGTTTCAATGTTTTAATACGCGGTTAGTGGTTCAATATTTTGCAGTGTATCTATTATTTTGCTCTGCTTAAAAACTCGCTTTTTAAATATCTAAGCACTCTAAAAATTATTAAAATTAAAAACATAAAAAAAAAAATTAAAAATGTTCAAAGACTGATGTACTTAATTTATGAAATAATAATGAGTGTCACGTTAATCAATGTTTCTCAACCAGTGTGTTGGCGAATAAGTCTAAATATATCATGAAGTATATTAAATGACAAAATGTGCAAATATTTTTGACACTATGTACAACAATCAATATACTCTATAGGTATTTGATATAACTGCAACGATGATTAAAAATAAATTATCTGTTATCAAAATGTATTATTTTTTTAATGTTGTGTTTTTTTATTGTGTTTTAATTTTACATTACTTATTAAAACTAAATATTAAATATCATCTATTATTCTAGTTTTTTTTTATTTGGTGTTGCAATTGCAAAGTATGAAATATTTTAATAGGTACCTAATTAAAACAATGCGTTAAATTAATCACCCGGCGTATATAAAAGAAAGACAATTAATCGATTAGATAGTATATAATATTATTCTTGGTATCCATAATAAACTTATGAGTTATTATTATATGACCTTGATTTATAAATAAAATGTTTCATTAAATAATTGAAAACTGTTTTGTTTGTTAGGTATTTAGTTTTTTTTTTTCAGTTAAAACGTTTGAAAATTAAAAAAATAACAAATTCAAAATCATTTCAGATGGGTTTTGATTGAGACAGTTTATAACCTTCAAAATTTAAAATATAACGAACAGCATAAATAATTCATATAAACTTACATAGGTATATTGTATATAGCCATTCATTCCGTACCTATATAAATATTCGAATGCTCACACACACACATACTGTTAATATACAACTAGGTACTACCTAAAAAATAAGACAGGGTCGAATGATTGTTTGAAAGTAAAAACTCGAATGTGCATTTCGTCGGTCAAACATGACAATTTTTTTTCCTTTCGATAGAAAGCGACTTTGAATTCGTTTGACGAGGTTCACACGGACGTCCAAACTCACATACCCACAAGACATAGTAATGTATAATAGTCTCAAGGGGGACACTTTAAATCTTTGACATAACTCTATAACTACAATGTAACGTTTCAACTTTCATTTCAAAAGGCAAGAACAAAAAATTAAAATTAACTTTCTAATTCAATCTTTGATCGATCATTAATTGGTCGCCGTTGATCAAATATTTTAATCTATATCATTGTACATAATAATAGCCAAATAATATTGATTATCTTCGGAATAATACGCGCTTAACTATATAAAATCATTTTTCGATGTTTAGAAAACATATTTTAGAATTCGGATATCTTCGTGAACGTAAGTCAAGAACGAGACAATTCGAAAGAAAAACCAGAAAAAATTAGGTACTTATTAAACAGTTCTAAAAATTAAGACGATCAATGAGTTGAGTGTTAAGTTCGCGTTAACGATTAGTCGGCACAATGCTGGACCGTATAAATATATCCTGCAATAAGCCGGATAGCTGCAGACACGATGACGATAATGCACGCGCGCGTTTCTTATTCACTTTTGCTTTCCGTCATCTCTCGGGCCATCAACCAAATCAGCACCGAGTACGATTTTAATCAGATATCATCAGATATTATGTATATACTATTATTTGTTATGCATTAGGTACGAGTCGAATTCGATTAGACGATTAATATTAATACACTGCAATTGCCGAGTCATTCGAACCGACGTTAAATCGGAGTGGGCCTCGAGTTGCACAAACGTATAATAATATGTATTAGTATTCCTATCAGTCGAAATATATATCACAGACACACGCGCTTATATACCTATTGGCTATTATATTATACTATCGTTACATGCGGATACCCATATAACATACACACACACACACACACACATTATATATATCTATATATAACACTCTCGATCGAGTGATACGGTTTCAACCGGTTCGGTTGTGTGACGTAACGCGACAATGATATAATAATAAGAACAGTTCAATAAAAATATATGTCCTGGTCGAGCCGACAATGTATGTACCTAAAATATAAAGTTGCTGCTGCTGCTGCTGTGGTGTAGTGATTGATCGCAATAATAATAATATTTTTGTGACCGCTTTATGAAATTCTAAATAGTAAGTTTATGTAATTTTTCGATGATAGGCGATGGTGGTCGGCAGTTAAGTACTCGTAGCGTAGCCGGATTTAGGATTTTTAGGCCCCTAAGCTCAATTGTGGTGTGGGCCCTACCAGAGGGTTTTTAAAAAATAAGAAGGGAAAAATACCATATAGTATATGTGCCTTGAAAAATAACAATTTTTTTCGTTGCGCAAAACCAATTTTAGAAAACTGAAAAAGAGTGAATTTGTAAGAACAATTAACAACGTTTAAATAAAAAAATGATTTAATTATTAGATGGAGCTATTTTAATCCGGCCCTGACTCGTAGATAGGCGAAAAACATTAAAGCATCTCGATATATATATATTTTTCACGAGCTAGGCCGCCCGTACGAATGTAAACAGCTTTGAACACGGGTTCAAATGAAGTGGTTTCCCAAATGAAAATATCGCAAGTCTTGTGTGAAAGCGCAGCATTGCAGTTTTCAGGGTTGTAGCACGCGAATGAACGTTCATAAACGTTATTACCGTACGTAATCAAGTATATTAAATGCATAATACAACTGATACACAGTACACTTTACCGTGCAGTTATACATTATGCATATATTAAAACGTAAACGTAATTTGTAGACCGGTGTGATCGATTTTTAATGATTTTGTTTTATAAAATATACAAAATGAATAAAATTATTGTCTGGGCCGTGTAAAACATTCAGGAACAATGCAATTGGCACATTCACTACAAATAGGTACAGATTACATATTTTAAAGGTAAACGAGAAGGAAAAGATAATACATGTAATTAGTATCAAAGTGTACAGCGAATTAAGTAATATATAATAAAATATTTAAGTGTGGTAGGTAAGTGATTTCAAACGTATATATGTGGTGGCGGTGCCGGTGTAAAATACAAAAGCACAACAATATGACTACTAAACAATATTAACTGGAGTGTTATAGATACTGTCGGTTTTTTCCAAGGTTCGACTGCTAAGTATATGTTATGCACGATGCTGAGAGAACAATATACAATTTTATCATTTGTATCTATACTAATCTAATATTATAATATTATATATTACACTTAATAATCAATGTAATTTTATTTTGTTGTAACGGAAATAGCAATAAATCAATCGTATCGAAATAATTATTACTGTATTGTACTGCTTCGTCGTTTCAAACTTATGGACTGTGGCCAACAGTGTTATCGAAAAAAAAACACTACTAACAATAATTTTTATAAACATTGTTGAAAAATTAATTCCGTGTAAACGGTAACACGTCGACTCTACGACTTAACTAGAGTTATATGTATTGCGGGATTAGGACTTTTTAAATGATAAAAAAAAAAAAAAACGTTTTATTTCATATTCCGAAATACAATGTGATTCGAAAGATTAATATGTATAGAAATCAAATTGTGTTCGAGTAGCAAATTACTATATTTTAATTAGTTAGATCAAAAAATCGTTTAAAATTCGAATTTCATAGATGCCTACTAAAAACAACAACAAAAAAAAAAATCCACTTTAATAAAAGAAATTAAAAATTGATGTTGTCAAAAACTTAACGATAAAGATAAAAATATAATCATAATATATTTTTAATATATACAATATGTGTACTTATACAGTTATACCTATTCAATGTTGTTTTGTAACAAATTAAAATTAAGCAAAAAAAAAAAAAATATATGAACTTTTTGAAATAATAAGACGCGTTCTTTGATAAAAGAATCACCGAAGAGTATAATATGAACGCCGACTTGGATTTCCATTATTATTATTTATTAGAATTATACGGTTATGTAAGACCGAAACAATCGTGCAAGTAAGAACTATACGTCTGAATAATATAAGTAATATATTATGTTTCTATTATACGAGCGTAATTTTATAATATGGGTACGCGACAACACTATACGGACACTTTGCGGTCAATATTTAAATAATAATATATGCGTGCAACTTGCACACACATATTTGCATGTGTTTAAACGACGTCCGTCGACTACAATATAATAATAATAAAATCTGCTCTAGAAAACTCGTCTGCGCGATGTCGTCGGCCGTCGTCCAACAAAAGTGAAACTTCCAACTCGTGCCAACGTTTTCCGTGATATTTCACCATCATCACGAGGTGTCTTTAATTAAGACGGGAGGGGGTTACCCCAACTCGTCAAAAATGTCCTCTGGAGAATTTTTTTTTTCACTACGTCACAGGGCTAAAAAATTCTATACAAAATATACAATTTGTATTTCGCCAAAAATGTTTCTCGCGTGTCAAGACATAGCTACATGTTCAATTATATAATCGTGTATTATATGTTTATAAAGAACTCTATTACGCTATAGAGGTTTGCAAATTCGAAAATCAAATATATTACGTTGGATTTAACAAATATACGATTACAGAGGAGACAATACAAATGAAAAAAATTGCAACAGTCTAAAGCTTAATACAATAATAACAGACAAATTATAATTCCTGTATTAAATATCAGTTTGTTCTGAACATTAATTTTTATTCTGTCCTTGAGTTTAGAAAAATTCTCTCCCTTCCAGAATATTGATCCTAATTGCGCCACACGAATGTCATGGCTTATTAACTCGGGCAATTTTTATTTTTATGATGATGGGGAGCATGATGCAGCGGGCTGACTTAACGATAAACTATTGAAAACTATGAAAGCGTATAATACATTCTTAGCCTGCTAGTACGAAAACCAATAGTTAATCTACATTCGTAAATTGTTTAAAATCGATTGCCAAAATCGTTTTGACTACATTACATCTTTCTGAATCAAATCTGACCACTAGATGACAGCTTTTCGGTAAAATGCATTCGTTCATATTCAAAATACTTCATTGCTGACAAATTTGTAGACACAATCATAAATGCATTTCTTCTGCGTACACCATTTTCGTGTTCGGTGTTTTTCCGCATTAAGTAAATACCCATATATAAGTATACTAATACATACATAATATGCAGATTTATAGTAAATTCACTCGGCCTGTATTATATATTATACGTAGGCATATGTGTTTTATATATATTATATGAGTCGTGTGAATAATCCGATTCGTATATTTATTTCGCAACGCACGCGATTCGTACGTATATAAGTACCATTATAATAAAATATGCCGTGTACGATATTCGATTTAATTAATTTTTTTCCAAACACCTCTCTCCCGGCAATGGTTGTCGATGTCTAATGTCAAGGTCAGTAGGAACAAAACAAAATAAAAAAAAATAATCGTAATAATAAAAAATGATCTAGATCCTTATAGCAACTGTGCTACCGACAACGGCGGCGGCGGCAATCTATGTGTATGACGTATGCGCCAATACCATATAATAACATTATATTATTATTATGATTATTGTTGTTGTTGTTGTTGTTGGCGGCGGCGGCGGCGAAGGATAATATATTTTATTTTCATATACATGTATGCTTTAACGCATATTATTCGTTGCAGTATGTCAGTATATATCCTGTTGGCAAACTGAATACCTACACTCGTACAACATTACCTACTCTGTGTTTACGGGCGGAAAAAAAGGAATTCAAAAAAAAAAAAAAAAAATCGAAAACAGTCGTGCTCTTTTAATAATAATATACGTGTATTTTATTAAGCGAACAAAGAAAACGACTCTATATTATATTATTTCTTATAGCAATCTCTTTAGTAATTTCAGTGACTCGTACGACTCAAACACCGCGAAATCGGTTAAATCATAATAATATTAAAATTTACGATAGTGTCTCTTACGAGCATTGTGTGCAAGTTTTATAATAAAAATAATATTTACAACAATATCTATAATCTAATTCCGTTTGCATAATGCGTATAAAATGATACGAGCACCATCTACCTCGCCATCATCGCGTATGTTTTGTTGCCAACAGCGAAATGTATTACATTTATAATATATTATCATTTTCGATAATTATTATTAATCATCAAATAGATACCTCTAGGTACGGTACTTTAAAATGTAATGATATCGCCTGAAACAAAATACCTCACGCAAGCAGAATAATTTATTGATATATTTTTTATTGCTTAATCACCTAGGTTAGGATATGAACAATATCGGTACCTACCTATATAATACGGAAATAATGTTTGATTTTATTTTAGAAGACCATTGGCGAACGAATAGATCGAATGCACCACCATATATCGAACTGCATTACCGTGCATTATTTTTCAAGACACGCCATTTGCACAAGTACATTCTAAACTATTTTTCATAGTTTAAGACAGGCATAGTCTGAGGTAATAGTTCTCAACCTGTGATGGTGAGTGTATCAATATAATGGTATGCGAAAAGTTCATAAGTATAGTACGCAGAAGAAATCTCGTTTTTATAAAAAAAAAAAATAATGGCAAAGTTATAACACGGAACTCATATTGATGATATAACAATTAAAAATGACTAAAATATTATATTTTTTTGATTAAGATAATTATCATTCAATTTGTACATGACTATAAACCCTTTAAAGAATGTTTAGGTCTGTGGTTTTTTTTTTTTTTTTTAGCGTACCTAATAATGGACTTTATAAATTAGAACATTATCAAACCGAATAACGCAATAATAAAAAATAATACATACATAATATTATACATACAAGAACATTCGTACGTTAATTAAAATGTTATTTCGACGACAGGTTTGCCGAAAACCATGCTGCGGTTATATGTATTAATGTGTTATAACAAATTACAATTACAATTTGTTACGACAATGTTTTAAAATAATTACCATTTTTATTTTCACCATCGCCTCGGGACCACACATGACGTCGTGAACATTTATTTAAGATAATAAAAATGGATCGACAGTCATCGCAGGGTTAACACATACTATATACTACCGAGCTCGGTAGGTACAGCACAAATCATAGTCAGTGGTATAAAGATAGAGTGGCCTAGATGACCATAGGTTTCCAAATGCAAAAGTTTACGAGTTTAAAATGTGACACAAATGATAATGATATTTTTGTACAAATTGCACACTTTAAAAACGAGTTTTTTTTTAAAATATCTGCCTATAATAACCAATAAGTGGGCTTGGCATATCTATAGAAAAATATATTTTTAAAAAACTAGACTTTTATGAACTGATCGGCTAGTAGAATATTGAAGTCAATAAAACAATGACTTAATAATTATTACCATCATCGTATTTTTTTCCCGTACATATAAAATATGTGTAAACGCTCCTTAACCGCGGGTTTGATATTTAAGTTTTGTTTCAACGCCCAATTATTACCTACTTACTTTACGCGAATCAAATGTGAACATTTGGATGTTTAATTTTCTGCTTGAAATAGTGAAATAGGCTGTATCATACGTTTATCGTTAAATTTTCAATGGCTCATGCGAGATATTTTATAGGCACTATACGGACCCGCGCAATCCCGGATACGCCACTGACCACACGTGCAATAATATTATAATATGCGTATTATAATAATTTTCAATCACGACGTTTTCTAGGGAAATGGACCATATCGCGCGTCGTCGGCTGCAGAACTGTATATATATATATATATATATATAGTGCACGGATAGTTAAAAGAGAGAAAAAAAAAACTGAATATCCACCGGAGGTCGTTTGTTTGTTTATACGTTTATTTATTACACACACATATCCCGGAATATGCGAGCGGGTATATTATTATACACGATATGCATATTATTACGCGGATACGATTTATAGTGTATACATTTATTGGTACGCTACCGGTCAGTCGCCGACACTTGCGTTTAAAATGATATTATATATGTATATATGTAATATTATGTAGACCGTCGCCGCCGTCCGCCCGTCCACCGCGCCGGTCTAATATATTATTCCCGATCGCGGTGTACACATTATAATAATAATACCTCTATAGTCTATAACGTATACAGTATACATAGAGTCTGTATATTTTATATATAGTAGGTAATACGTTATTATTATGTACGGACCGTTGAAATTTCACTGCCGCCGTGACTCCGTACACCGCGGGATAATATGTATCGGGTGATCCATATTATGACGTAAGACATTTATTTATTTTTTTATTAAAAAAAAAAAAAAACTATTCGCTTTTACATAATTTTAAGTCGTTAAAAAAACAACATATTTTTGCTAAGAAAATTTGTTTTTTTTTTTTAATTTTTCAAATCTAATTTAAGCCAAGGAATTTAGTAGTCGTATACCTAAACATTTTTAAAACGTTCGCATAAGCGAGGTGGTATGGTACAGGGTTTGTGGGGTATTCCACAGAGTGTTTGTCTACTACTCGTGACTATAAGCTACGTTATAGAAATTTGATTCTTATATAGATCAAAATACTTCGAATGATTTTCCGCTTAGCGGTATAAAATTAATAATGTCGTATATTGTAACGGCTTAAAATTATACGTGAAATATTTTCAAAAACGTTAGTGTTTTCAGAAATAATAAGTAATGCGTGCGTTTTACATTAAATGGACCGCCCCATATATATGTGTATGCGTATATTATGGTATGTTATGTATATATTACACGCGAGCTTTACATTTCAATATTATGCCTCATAATAGTTATTATAGAACGTAGGTACATGCCATTAAAACGAAACGCGCGTATTACGGCCAACGATTATTATTAAAATAACGATCGATCGATCGTCAGACCGATCGATGTTATCTCACTGCAAACACCGCAAAACCGGTAGCTGCGGTGCGTTTTATTATCGGATAAGACGAGATTTATTCGTGACGTCGGGCATACGTGTGTGCGTGTAGGCACCGGGTTGATGTAGGCTACATTGCGCTATCTCGGTGCCGAATCGTCGGAATCCCAACAACCGCGACGCGGCTGCCGATTACTGTATATAATATCATTATAAATTAGACGGCTCGGCGACGGACGATGCGTCCGTATAGTATCTATCTATACGTACATTATGTGTGTGTGTGTGTGCGTGCATTGGATTTCAGTGACATCATTTGTCATATACACATACGTTTGCCGTCGCCGTGTCTGGTGTAACTGCAGGTTTAATAATATTCACAATCATCTATATAATATATAATATAATCGGCGAGTTTTTACTTTTTAACATGCTCCGGTTTCTGCATCATCACGCGCGGTACGTAGCAACCTGCAGTGATGTGCAAATTCCATGCGATATTCTCGAGACCGGGAATTTATTAGGAAAACTATCATATTATATAGGTACCTACGGTTCATGGTATATTTCAGTACCATCTAATTCAGCTTGCGGCAATAAATTATTTGAATGACTATAATGATTTTTGCGCAACGATATTTATTGGTGATAATAATAAAAATATATTACACATATAATATACCTATATTTTACAAGTATTATAATATAATTTATACACTTAAACGTAAAGACGTGTATACTGACAAGTGCGTCAGTGAAAATATTAATCGATTGTAAACGTATAAATGATGAAATAAAATAAAATTTTCCCGAGAGATAGAAAAATAGATCCGAAATATTCCTTATTTTCTGGAACGTTACTCGATGAATATTCCTAGTATGACACGTCACACATCACGAACAACAAAATACATATAATGAGATAGATATGGTACAAAACTATTTGCTGTCTACACTTCTACACCCTGGTAAATATACTTAAAAATCTACCAATGAAATCAGAACGTTTTATGTTATAACCATTATATATTATAAGACATTTTTAATAGCTGACTAAAAAGTAAAAGTCTTGCAATTTTTATTTAATTTTTTTTAAACGTTAAACGATAAACATAATAATAATAACAATAATGACGTACGAAGTAGGTATGAAATGAATACTTATGTTACAATGGATAAAATATTAAATAAAATGATGATCGGATTTTTATCCACTAAGAAATGTTTAATCGACTAGTACCTACCTACGTTCTTATACTCGACCGCATTTATGATTGTTTAACTTTCAGGCTATTATGGCTTGGAACTTTGGAAGACAGAAATGCCCATGCAACAGCACAGTTCACTATAGCCGAACTATGAGGTAATTGAAAACCATCTATTTTGTATTTTTCTACCAGAGTTTTTGCAGAAAATACTTCACCCCTTTGTGACACATAAACCGTTAGTTAGAAAACTGATTTTGGAAATAATTTTGAAAATTTTTGAAAAAATCGTTTTTCATCGGTAATTAAATACTTATTGAAAAAAACCGTTTTAACCAATGATTACAATTGAATATAGAATAACAATAATAATAATAATAAATAATAACACGAATAGTAATCGTCTTAATAACATCGGCACCGTTGTCGGGTTCGGAGATAAATTATTATATTATACAATCGCGAATAATATTCCATTAGTCCTGCGACCGTTCGCCCACGCACCTATATGCATATAATATAATAACCTCATCGTACACGAGCGTGGGACTCCGGACCGTTGTCCACCGGCTGTGGCAGTTTGTTAGCGACGTCCGCCACTGCACCTTGCCCGCCCGACACGCCTCGAAAAACATATTATAGCGCTTAGATAAAAACGAGGAATCAAATATTATTATTATTTGTAATGTATAGGCACAACATGTGACCGTTTTCGGATTTCCACATCGCCGCCGCCACCGTAAATCTCTCTGGTGTGAAAAATATCGTACCTAATCGCATAAAATGCAGATCGTTTATTTATTTTTAATTTCCAGTGAATAAGTTTGACGATGACAAACGTTATACAGAATCAGCGAGCTAGTGCACGTGCACCAGTGAGTGGGACATTCGAGCATTCGAAATGTATCAAAATTATTATGAACTCGTACCTATATATTATATAGTGTATATGGGTTCTATAGGTTCTGGATGATTTTATATTTATTTAAATAAGCAATAAAATATGTACGAACGACATGGAAAACTCTATTCTAATTAAAGTACTATAATATATGATTTAGTTCTAGAACCGCATGTGTCTTATAGCGAGAACTCAACGAATATTATATTGTTTTATACAGCACAAAGACAGTATCACAACGAGTGAGCGTTTCATTATTTCTATTGACATAAGCCGATCTAAGTAAAAAATAAAATACGTTAAACATAGCAATACAAATGTCGATTATGGATGGTGTTTTCCGTTTAAAAATGTGAGTACGTCATAATATTGAGTATGTCATCTGAAGGATATGAAAATTTTACACAAAAATTTCATTAAAATTAGTTCCTAATAATATAGCCCAGATAGTACATCTTATATGCCTCACGAATCATGATAACTAGTATTGTATTAAAGTAGTAAAAAACATTAAATAATTCTCGTCAGTGGCTATATTATACTCGTAATATTACATAGTAATGGACTGTCATTACAATTACATTTCAATAATAATAATAATACGCATTCTGTTGAATAAAATAAAGTAAATTGTCAACTATGTTGGAAAGAGTACAATATTATGTACGTCGTTAAGTATGTTAACTGAGGGAGTAGTACCTACATTGTGAAAGCAGTACCACACTGGCTAGTACATTATACTGGTGCAGGTTCGATTAGAAAAATATGTTGACCAAACCTGCAAGATCTTACAATGTAACAATCAATATAATCTAGATACATAATAATAATATGTCTTTTCTTCATTTGGTTTTATCAATTCTATGTGTTACAGTCAGCGTGACTGTTGTTTTTTTCAAACGAGAATCTATAGCGGTTTAGTAATAATATTATCGTTTTAATAGTTAGGTATTAAACTATTTTCTACGAAATATGAATACCTAAAAGTCTAAAATCAACTCACGGAGTACTCGACGTCCTATACTTTTTCAAAGTCTTGGTTTTGGCTTCACGTACCTACATTACATTTTAATTTAGAAAAAAAAAAACAATTATTTTATCTCCTTTGATCACCAATTGGTTACTAAATTTGCCAGATAATAAAATCTAGTCTAAGTTTAAGTCTCTGCTATTAATTTTATGTTAATATTTTAAAATATTTTATAACTTATAATTATATATACCTGCTGTAGTATGACTTGTCCGTGGCGTAAGTCGTCATCATGACATCCGGTGGTACAGGGTCGTTGGAGCCACTATGTTGGTCCGCCACGTAGTTGATCAACATGTCCAGGTCTATAAATTCTTCGGTCCCGTAGCCTACAGGGTCCTGGGGTGGAGGCTGGTGCTGATGGTGCTGGGCGTCTTCAAGCGAATGATTGTCGACATCGGGTGCCATCGAGTAACCACGCCGGTGGCCGTCCGTTGACGGGACCAACCCGGGAACGGTTCCCGATCCGCACATGTATACCGGTGAGGCTTGAGGACCCGTCGGGTTGCCCAGCCAGGAGATGGTATCCTGCCAAACTTGCCAGTCATCCTGCAACAAAAATGGGAAGGAAATTAGTCCAGTTATAAATAGTAATAATATTGCACACTTCATAATGTAATAATCAATAATACACGGTGAAGTATATTCTAGGAATAAAAAAATGTAAATAAACACAAAATACGCTCTTATATAAGTCATATAAATTAAATACTCGACAAATTTGACGAGCCAAAGATTCCATAATTGCTGGAATCGTATTTAACGGTTTTAATACTTATGACATAAGTTGTACATACCAAACCTATTTATCTCATTAAAATTAAATGATAGTAATAACTAATAAATAAACGTGTATATACTACATAATTCCATTTATGATTCTCAGATATAAAGTAGTAGTATTAATTGAGCTTTCAATTCATGTAATTATTATCATGTACCTATATACCCGATTAAGTGATTACAAACAACACAAGTAATAAAATCTATCAATAAAATGATTTTCAACAATACGATGTACTAAATATAAATTAATTTTTTTGTTGTATTTGCAAAACTTTTTTTTAAAATAAAAATGTATGAATTTCAGTGAACTCTCTCTTTATGCGTATTTGTTTATAAATTTAAATACTATTTTGAATCCAACCTGATAACGATATTACACACAACAGATGATTTGAATATACCTATTATATTATCTTATTGCGTGTAGGAGTATCTATACAGTATACATCAAGCACAAAAATAAATATAAATGCGTTTAAAATTATGCATAAACGATTATGATTTTGGCACACTCGTGATGGTGTGAAAGCTTGTTTTTTCTTTCGACATAATATATTATATGGTCCATTTATACATTTTGTTCGAATCTGTGTGTGATAACTTATTATAATAATATGTATTATGTTGGATAGTATATTATCTTAACACTCACAGACGCTGGCCCTGAATATAAATCGTACGTATTTTAAATATTTTAAAGACATTATTATTGTTGATTAAAATTTACAGAGTCATCGAAACTAGTTATTACAGATATTCAATTTAGTAATACGACTAACTCAATCCGAAATTATTAACATAATTGGCGAACAATGTAGGTAAATAGTAAATTGCGGTTATGTAATAGGTAGGTACAATTTTTAAAACGCGACGGGAAACCTCGATTTAAATTTATTTATACAATTCTACACTGCAAATACTATGAGTACATGCTGTAATTCTGTAGGTACCTATTTATTATTTTAATTTTTATATGTATCCAGGATATTCGTGTCAATTATCAATGCACACGCTGCACTATTGCAGATATAAGTTATGAAAAAATATTTCATGACTAAGACATTAAGTTAACAATAAATATGAAATAAAATATAAAATAGGAACAAATTGTTTAGTGTCGAAAAGTACCTATTTTATGTGCCCGCAGCGATACGGGAAATAGGTATTGATTTTATTTTAAATAGTTGGCAGAACACTATAGAGATACTGGTTAAATAATGTATGTGGCTTAAGACAAACTAGAATATTTTATTTATATAACATTCGATTTTTGATATACACGGATAATGCGATTCGGGATGGCACTCTGCATAGTTTGTATAAAATAAATATAATATTATAGTATTATTTGATATCACTTATTAATGATATTGAAGTTTTTTGGACGTATTTCTAATACAGTTTTATAAGAAACTAATTGCTAATTTTCGTTTTCTAGAAAACTTCTTGTGCCATCGTCTACGCTAATTACAACACAAATGGTTAATGATTATACTACCTGACATTCCAATAGTAATTAATAAGGCTGTAGGTAAGAAGATTGTAGGTACATTGAAATACCTTGAAACCTGTATGAATTGTATTCTAATAAAAGATAAAATAAGCATTGGAAATGTTGCGATGCGATCGATGCAAATATTTAAATTGTTATTTTTAATATTCATTTGTTATGAATGCGAATTAAAATTTCGAACACAAAAGCTATATCCTAATTTGAAATACAACTATTATTGTGAGAAAGTAAATAACTATATGGAATTGTATTCGTACAAAATATTCCTAATAAACTCGATTCGGTTAACAAATTACGAATAACCAATAACCATATTATACTGTTATAACACTCTAAAACGCAAAACTAACTTGTAATAAAATAAAATAGTTATTATACTATCAATTATAATATTATATGGATAGTGTATATTTGTTAGTGCTGTATAATCTTGCACTATATACGTACTTACATGAATAGAAAACAGGGGACTTCCAAACATCATTATAAATAACAAAAATAGGTCTCCAGTCCAATTTAAACTTTAGTTAAAGATTGGTGGCATAACACTGATTGAGAACCACTGGTATTATAGTGTACGTTTTAAAGTTCTTATATTTTAAATAAAACGTTTGAGTTACGAGTGTTTTTCCACTCTGTATAAAAAAGAGTACAGGTATTTTTTATACTATCTGTACTCTGTAGGTATGTACTGCAAACGTGATTACTGATCAGTTTTTACGTCAAATTCAGCCGACAGCAAATCTAGATTAAAATTCGATATCAGATAACAATGTTTTTTTCTACCATTAACTATAGCATCCGACTATCGTTTTATTATTATTATACATTTTTTTCCAATACGATTCATCGCGGTAGTTCGTTTGATTCCTGTTTGATTCGATTAGAATACACGGTAATTTAACACGTTTTAAAACAGAAAAGATTACGTTGGCTGATATTTTAAATTATAATTTTGTTATCTATACCTATAACAAGGGTTATTATATGTTTTTATTTAGATGATTGTATATTAAAGATATTATACAGTTTAAATACGCTACGCTCGTCTATAGCCACACACCGAGTAAAATTATGTACCCATAATATTTATTATTATATAATTTAAATGGTGAATTAATAATTGTCCGATTCGCATACCTAACCAACGATAATTCCAAACTAACAAGGACGCGAACCAAACAACAACAATTTTCTTCCACCACAGCGTGACCATCAGCTATAATAATAATAATTACATGTATAACCAATTAGGACCTATATACCAGACTAGACGACTAATTTTAGACATGAGAAGATGAATTCGGAGCAACTACGATATCTTCTCTATTACAAATCGCACAACAGATACTAGTTGACCAAGTTGCTTCCAGAGTTGTCTGAATAGCATGAAAAGGACACGAAGCCCACGATACCAACAAATCAGTGTGATTTAGTTAGGTATGCATACAGGGCCATATTTACGCACGGACAAAATAGACATTTTTCCTGGGCCCATGTAGCCAAGGGGCCCATGTAGCCAAGGGGCCCACCGGTGAATATCACTAACTATGTAATATTATATACTATATAATATATTATTTTGTTGAAATAAAAATTTATTTTTTATTTTGTCCTGGGCCATATATTTGGTAAATCAGGCTCTGTATGCATATTCTCTTAAGTTGGTTAACAAGAACAAGAGTGGGCATGATGGCTTATTTTTTTTAAACAAAAAAAGTAGATAGCTGTTAGTACAAATGGCTTGTGATATAAAATGTAATGTTCTTAAGCCGCTGTTGTCGATACAATAACGTAATATTATTAGATATCAAAAAAATATTTTTCTAATACTCGTATTTTTTTGTACATCATAATGAACAAAAACAATTGTAATTTTTATAAACATTATGTTATAGTTTTATATGATCAAAGACATTACATTGTTATACAATGTTAACATTTTTAAAACAATCATTACGATCAACTGTATACATTTTTGAAATTTTTTGCACCCCTCGTTTTTATTTTTAAACGCGTCCCAGGGAACTCAGGGCCTGTAGCTGTGCCGGTGCTGTGATTTGAAAGCACCATTAACCGAACGAGACCCTTTGAACACAATTTCAATCAACTTTATGGAATTGCTTTTTTTCATTATTGATAAATGATAATCATACCAATAAGGTAATAATATGTTTACGATGCCTATAAATTATTACCTATATGTATATTATACTCAAATGGCGTGTCGGATAAAAGAAAGCTCACACCACTGTAATTACAATTATTGTTGTTGTTATTATTATCATCGTGATTCGTTGTTAAACAGTCGGTGAAAATGACGGACAATGACATAACAACCGCAGCTGCACGATTGTCGACCTAATTGGACCAGTTAGGTATGATGATCGACGTTCCATCGATTTCGCGCGTACTTACCTTATATTCTTCTTCTTCTAACTATTATTATATTATCGTTATTAGGTACCTGTGTTTTGTTGGAGCGAAACGATTTACGTAGACGCGTGCAAAGCTGCAAATTCAAACCCGCGATCACCAGCGCTAACGAGTATAGGTAATAACATTATATTATTGTTACAGTGATCGTGACAAATATCGATCGACTTAACTGTAGGTAATTTCTGGTAATAACAAGTTATAATCGAATTGCGTTTGAATCGCGACGGCTTCATAAAACATATAATAACGTAATAATCCAGACGCATTCATAACATATAAATTAAGCGTTTATATTGTATATTACGAAGCTGATAAAACGGTTCGAAACTTAGAGTTCTGTGAGAAATCGTGTTTACACGCGAATAGTTTAAAATGGTTTAGGAGGCCTAACCTAAATACTTAATACACTTTTGAATTTTGATCCCTTATGGGTATATTTCAATTATTTTTCATTTATTTACACAATTTAAATTGATTATACATATTACATATATTATCGTTTATCGGTGAGTAGGTAGAGACGTATAACATTTGTCGATAATAATTCGATAATCATATTCAATGTTAGTTATTTTCATTTTTAAGCAATGTATAAACCATGTATAGCCATGTATTTGTTTTTAAACCGATTCGAAATTATAAAATGGTTTTAAATCGTTGAAATCATTATTAGGTATAATAGGTAGGTACAACTATCACCTAATATAAAAGTTATGATTTTCAAACCAATCAACGTTATAAAATAGTTTGGGCCTTTAAACAAAAACACTGTGACACGAGCTTATCATTCTTCCGATTTTTTTTTTTTTTTGGTTTTACTGTCTAGATAAATTGCATTACGGATGTATTTTTTTCTTTTTACTTGATCAGATATACCAATGTCGCATTTTCGGAATTTTTATTTTAGAGTTGAGCCCATGCAGAGACTAGTGCGCAGTGTAATGGATCAAATGGAGACCGCCGATTCCTAACGTCGACGAAGAATCGAAGACGGATTAGTTAAGTTTCTGCGATCTCGAGACAAAACTATGCCACGGGCGTTATTATTATGTCACGTTTCTGCCGTGCAACCAGCTAGTCCGCGCGAATCCCACCACCGAGTGTTAGCTGTACAGGAATGTCCATATACATACAGTAACAATAATAATATGTAAGATGTAAAGGTGTGATAACGAATATCGTTGTACAGATGTGCTCTAATTTCCCAGAAAACGATGAAAATTACTGTGGACTTGCCCATTTTTGGACGAGCCGAGTGGAATTGTTTTTTACTCGGTACAATCGACATTAATTATCGTCTCGAGAATTAGTTTTTTGAAAGTCATTACAACAATATTGTATTGTAAGAACTGACGTCGAAAAGGAATTTCAACGACGTGGATTTTACGTAGGTATAGATAAAAATATAATAAGTTTATTTTTATTTTTATAAATAATTGATTTTACTTGGCAGTATTTTCTGCGTATACCTACGTAGGTATTCTATGTTCAACAACTAATTTATTCTACAAAATATATTTGAGAATATAATATATAGCAATTGATAGGTAAAACTATGTTTAATGTTTAACTTCAATGTTTCGTTAAATTTAATCTGGCACGTAAAACAAATCGAATATAGCTAATGTGTTTATATATATATATATATATATATAATATATTATGAAGTATGAAATATTTTTACTGTATTTTTTGCTTTATTTTAAAATACATATCTATAAAGCTACAACACATGGACTCTTATTATTATTCAGTGAACCAATTGTTCAAGTGTTAGAGAAAGGATATTACTGCACAATTGTAAATCCTATTTAAATAATTTTGAAATAATTTCTTAAATTAATGTCGTTGGATATAATATAAAGGTTTGTAATTATTTACGAGTGTCGAGTATGCAATTTAGAACAATATATGAGTAAGAATTTAAATAAATTAAATTTTTCATTCATATCGCTGCAATATAATAACGCTCACACGATATTATCGTTGTTCAATTCTAGTTACTGTTTGTTTATTATTTCTTACATAAATCGTGGTATGACCCAATTTAAATTTATCCTCGATTAACTGTTTGTTTGTCTATAACTGATATTTAAATTTATCGAGACACACTAACGGCCAATGTGTATTGAAGACAAAATTAGTGGCAACAGGATCAGTCTGTGTTGATAAAGTTCGTATAAGCACTGTTGAAAAAATTGTTGGGTCCGAAAATTTGTGTTCAAGCTCGAAAATGAACACCCGACCGACAAATCTAAATCATCATCGTATCTATAAAATATATTATATTTTATTATCGTCGTTTATATCTCGTCTGGGTTATACTTACCTATTGTTCATAACGATCGCCGTCTATGCGACTACCTACTATAAGACGTAAACATCGCTTTTAAGAATAATATCATTGCCTCTGATATAGAGCGTTAAATACCGCAGACGCGACATTTTATCGAAAGACTCGCAGAAGGTCTGTCTGATGGCATTTTAATTTGTCTGTTGTAAAAAAAAAAAAACTGTTCGAGGAACTATAAAATGACAAACATGAAACAAACGAGTTTAGGACGATAACATTTTCAATGTGCCGTGGGCAGTAAATGACCATCGACAACACATCTAATCGGTATTAATTATTATAATGTAGTCCAATTGACAATAACAAATATCCGTGTTTTGTATACGGTTTTCATTGTAACAAAAAACTAGGTAGCTAATTAAAAAGAAATGAAGCGTAAAATTAAATTCTTGAACAAGAATTTTAAATACCCATACCTGCAATATTTATGTTATCTTAAATTATTCTAAGGGGGGTGATGAATGTACCTATATTGATTATAAAAAATGTATAATTTTATAAAAAGGAAATCCAGAAATTTTTACGCATCAATTCAAATTGATGTTTTTTTTTATGAGGTATTTAATTTTTTCCTATAAATGTCAATAAAAAATGCTTTCTCAAAAATCTTGAAAATTTATAACTAGGTTTCTCATAAGTCATTAGTACTGGAAAAAGTTGAACATAAATTTAATAATTTAAAGTTTAAAGTTAGAATTTTAACGAAATAAATCGTAAAACTTATGTTTTTTTGTAGTTCTAAATCTATAAAAATTTTAATATTCATACCTAAGGTATGAATGTTGGTAGATAATATCTTATAATAACGAGATTTCATATAAGTTGTTGTCTTATAGGAATTTAAAAATATTACAAATACACAAGTTTTTTTATGCATGTTAAGTTCAAATATTGATAAAGTTTCTTAAATTCGGGAAAATTCACAAATTTCAATACTATTTAAGGCACACTAAAGGTACCACTGCTGAACGGCAATTCGTTATTGACCTAAAAGTTATTAAACAGTATAATATATAATACTGTAAAGTAAATAATAACGTACCTGTAATATTATATTATTAATTAAACTATAAAATATACGACATTGGCGGTAAAAATTAATTCAATCTACCACGGAATATACTAATAGTAAAACTAAAAACAAAGATAAGTATATACATTCATAATTTTTTTTTTAATTTTTCATAATATGTTAAAATAAATTCTTATTTCTTATGCTGTATTTTTTTTTTTTTTTTTAATAAATATGACAAGTTCTTATTGAATTATGTAAATTAATGATTAAAATAATATTTTATAAATTATAGAGTTGTTAATCTAGAAATATTATATTTGGTGATTTTTTAATAAGTACTAAAATAAAAGAATGTCCTCATCATGGGATTTAGATACTAAATTTTCTTTTAACGATTTTGAATCTAAACACAAGTAGGTAATAACTAATAATCATAAATAGATGATTGTAAATTTGTTGTAGAATTGCCTTCGTATTATGTGCTGTATCTTGGTCACGGTACAGAATTTGAACGTTTATTTGCGACCTGCATAAAATTCACGAAACTTTATTGAAATGTTTACTCGCTTCCGTATAGAATGTATTTTAGCGGATTCTCGCGGATTTATCCGTTGCCGATGGCAAACGGTCCGCACTCACCCAAGAGTTGGTTTACTTAAAAACTGTGTATCGATAGAAAACGTGATGGAATTCGTAAGGCTCGTACGACGGCTGCAACACAAAGAATTCGCGTGCCTATGCACATAATATTATTACACCAGCTATTATAGGTACAGTCGTGGTTGTCTATATAGTAAATAATAATAATAATATATAACTACACCCGCGGAACACGATCTGAGCACCGACTACCGCACGCGCCGATCCGTTTCCGGAAGTGTGTATACATACCTGTACATAATGATATACAGAGCGTTCGTTTTGTTTTAGCCCCGGCACATATCATGCAAATTTTTGTTGTTCTTGTAAAATTTGATTTTGTTTATTATGTTTTTGTTCAGTAGTATTATAACATTATGTTTCTCAATCTTCAAATCGTTTTTATCAAATTATCGAAATAATATTTTTTTAGGTTCGCGGGTTTTTAACTGTATATTTTGAAACCGTTACAGTAGAAAATCGCACGTACAACCGATAGTCGGTAAATGCGTGTAAAGTAATACGCAGAACTACACATTTATATAACACACTAATAATTGGTGAAATAAACAAAGACGTATAGATTAAAAGAAACAATTATGTTGTTTTTTTTTTTTAATAAAATAATCAACCTTATTGTTTGAATATTTAAATAATAAAAAATTCCATTTATTTATGCGAAAATAGGAATATACTTTCAATGAATATAAAGTGCTGAAATAAACACGAGTAGGTAATATCAATATGACTCAAATACATTATTATTAAAAAAAATATACTTTACACATGTGCTCAAACCGTCAAATACGTGTATTATAAAACAACTGTATAGGAGTTTAGTTTTGATCGGAGTTTATTCTTTTGGCAAAGGTTATGCGTTTGTTATCCTTATTAGTCGTTATATACCAATAATATGCTCGACTAGTTTTTCTCTTAGTTTCAATATTCCGTTTATAAGGGTGCGAAATAAAATTAACACATCTACAGTTCGAAAACGGTTAGTATCATTATAAATATAGTTTTACGAGACGGTCGAATGAAATTTTCACGGACGTTGGCGCATACCGACTCGACAAAACGATCGCCCTGTACAGCGTACACGAACGTAATGGGTATCGATACACGGGTATAGGCGACCGCAGCAGAATAATGCGCGGCACCCTCGGGTTATATACGACTGCGACGGCGGTACACGGCCGTTTCTACAAAGTCAATATTATATACCTCTAATAAAGTCAATATATGTATACACTATACCTCTATAAAGTATATTATAGACAAAAGAGACCGGTCCGAGAGTTTTTTTTCCTTAAGTCCATGTCGTACCGCGTGTGGTACTTATTAATGCACAAAGCAAATTAAAAATATAGACTATTTTAGAATCTATTTTCTCTGTTATCGTTTTTTTTTTCGATCTTACTAGAGAGAATTATTATCTATTATTTAAAACTCTGTCACAACTCACAAACTTGATAATTTTACGTTCTTTTTCCATGTTTTTTTTTTACCCCATCTAAACACGTTTTCTCAACGTCACCGCCAAAACACCGCAAAGAGAAATGCTCAGTGCATTTCACTGCTTACATTTCATAGCGTTATAATATTTATAGAAAATATTGCAGTGTATACCTGGCATGAAACATTAATTCAATGTCTGTCTTATCCGTTTGCCATCACATACCTATAAATGAAGTGGCGATTAAATACTAAAACATCGTATTCAAAATCGTATACACTTCACAACTCGTCTTAGAAGTTCCGGCCGAGTTGGGTTTATTAATTATTTGGACGTTGTAAATGTTCACGACTCGCCACAGCTGCAGGTCAAACGCAATAATATAGTATTATTTGTAAGTATTATATGAAAAGCCATATTGTTTTTCGCCAATAAGTATACCCATATAGTCACATGTTCATATGCAACGCGTTTACGAATTTCATCATTAAAACATTGTGTATCTGCGGCGGCGTTCGAGTGGTAAATTATTGCGGCGGCCACGACCCCCCGCGCACGGTTGACGTCGGCCGCAGTGCGCGGTGTCAAGGGCGATTCCGGCGGTGGCGGCGTATATAATAAAATATACAATAATATATAACAAATGTGGCATTTAACCCGTGCGGTATAATTGATATCATTATCGTTTCGCGTGCTGATCTATTATTCATAATAATAATACATATATCATACGACGCGTGCGCACACTGTGAAGTAGGTATAATACATCGTATACGCGTATAGTCGTGCATACATATGTGTACGTTTAGGTATAGATAAATCGGTACGTCGGGTGGTCACTGTACGAAATAATACAATACGCGTGTTCGGTTATTGGCGGACATTATTATTACCTATACATACAGTATTATGTTATTATCGCGTCCGTTGAAATTCCGTACATATCTAACCACCGCAGCAACAAGGTGATCTGGTTCGCGAAAATATTCCGCACGTGTACCCGCGGATATATAATACATATTATTATTATTATTATTATTATTATTACAGACACTGCATCTGTGCAATGCGAATCAACGTGTTTCCATTTTACGACACACGAGTACACAACGGCAGCGCAGAAATAGGGCATTCGCGTGTATGCGTGCGGGTATATTATTATAATTTGGCGGCGAGAGAAGGGTTGAATGGTACCCGTTTGAATGAATTAAAAACGAATACGATTTCGGTCGCTCGGGGTAAACGTGCACCGATAGACCGGAAAGACGTCAAAAATATTATTACAACAATTACTAGGATAACACACAAGATAGGTACTACATAAGTACCTATTATTTGTTCTCGCAAGTAAAGCGACGAGCACGCAGCATGTCTATGCAACCGATCGGTAAAAAATACGTATGCACGTCCTAAATAAATATCGTGGATATCGTGGAAAGTCTGTTGGGTTAATTTAAATAGATATTCATCAAGCGTATTAGGTTAGATATAACGTACAACTAACACAAGCCTAATGCCCTTATACCAATAAGTATATTTCGGATTTCCATGACTATACTTCCAGATAAAGTTAATTATGTATACCCGGAACCAACCAAAGAACTGCAGGGACTTGGTGAAAACAAATATAACAAATATCTCTTAAATTACTCAAAATGTATGTATTAGAGGTCCCATCTTAAGCTATATAGCTATTATTACTAGTTATATTACCCTAAAATATGACGCATACAAACCCTAAGAGAAAGCCTAAAAAAATGACCTAAAACGAACTGTACAATTTAGTCATTTTAAAATCGGTGACTAATGGATGTAGGAATCTATAAAAAAAAGGTATGTTAATTTCTAGGTATCAATAGATTTTATGCGCGAATCGTGATGACTGATGAGTGATGACTAACTGCACAACAATGCATGGAAATAAATCAGTGATGTTGATTATTTAAAATGAAAAATGTATAAGTCATTAAAAAATTAAAAATATTCCACCAAGTAAAAAAAAAATACATGGGTTTTGTACTTTGTAGGTAGGTACTAGTCTATCGTGTGGGTATTATAAACTATTGTAATCAGTATAGTCTATGTAGCTATCCTACTTAAGGTAACTCATATTTATTGACATTGTATGTGTGTTTAATAAATCTATTTACAGTAGTCAATATTGTACATAAAATTTAAATATCATAATATAATAATAATAGTAATAATTTGTTTACCTATTATTATAAGTTATTTAAAGATTGATGAATGTAGCGAAGAAATAGTAGAAATAGGAACTAAAGTTGAAAATAGTTCTGAAATTATAGTTAATGATGTTGAAATTGTTTCCAATAATATTTCAAGTTTAAATATAAATATTAATGTAAAAATATAAATAAATAAATTGAGTAAATTTATACCCATCTAATATAATAGTGAGTACGTAATACAAAACTACAGAAGAAACTGTAATATAATTGCTAATAGCTACATCTGTAGTTTTGTATTAAGTACTCACTATTATATTTAAATACTTTTATTATAATATTTATTTATTTTTTTTTTTAATATAAGAGCTCGATTATTTTCTTAATTGATTATTAAATAAAAATGTAAAATTTACATTAAATTAATGACTGATTAATTTAAAACCTATAGGTAACTATTATAATGTAATAACATTTTAATATTATTTGAATATAAATAAGTATCTATTCAATTAATTTATTATATTATTAGGAACTAGATAACCCAATTACCAATACCACTATTGAAAAAAGGCGTAGAAATATTACTCTAAAAGAAAAACTTTCTCGTAAACGTATGAAGAATACGTTAAATTATTTAACTTGGGTTTCGAATGTACCAACAGAATAGGAAAAAACATAAATGGAAAACAAATGGGTACATCGTGTAAATTTAGAATGAAGTGCTCTGATAAAAATTATTATTAAAGAATTATTTGGTTACTACTGGAGTTAAGGAGATAAAAGTAGGCAGTGGGATTTTATAGCGAGATACGTAAAAATATTTGATAAAAATAGTATCAACAAATTCGAGTTCACATAGACAGTAGTCAAAAAAGTATTATATCCCTATTAATAATGAAGAAATTCAGATATGTAAAATTATGTTTTCGTCATTTTTGAAAACATATTTTACATCGGATTTTAAGAAAACATAAAATTCCTCATCGTCATACCCGTAAATGTTATAATATTTCAGATTAATATGTTTTTTGGTTGTGTGCAGTTCTGGCAGAGTATCGTCTTTGAAATTTAGGGCATGGACCAATTGCACCTAAAACAACATTTTTATACTAGGGTCAGTGTACCAATTGCGCTCTTTATATTTTACGGTCAATATACCAATTGCGTTTGTATTTAAATTATATTATTCTAAATTGCCATGCTCAAATTATTATTTGAGAAATTATTATTATTGTTACAAACAAGTCTGGCCTTCAATACTTTTAGCGGGGTGTCGATTAGCTTGGTGGAGGAATAATCTAAGTTGTGGACTACAAACAGAGTATAAAAACCCTAATTCTGAAGTAGGAAAATGGCTACATTTAGTTTTTGGTTTATCACTTTGTTCACACGAAGAAGTGGAGGATGTGTTTGTAGAAGAAATAATGACGATTCAACCAATCAATTCAAATCTAACCAAATTCACTAATTATTCGTCGCAAACTATATATCATCTAATTCAACATTTCCTCCGAAACTGTGGGCGTTCAATTCAATAAGTTGTGAACGTACAACTAATGCGTGTGAAGCTTTTCACTCTTCATTTTCTACAAATTTTTATTTTCCCCATCCAAATATTTTTGAATTTTTAAAAGTTATTATTGAACGCAAACTAGCTCGTATATTGCAATAAATAGTATAGACCAAGAAAATTATATTTTCAAATAGAGCATATTCAAAAAAAAAAAATTAACTATTAATTCTTATATTGATAAATACAAATCTGGCGAAATTGGTAGAAACAAATTTTTAAAAATTGTGTGTTATCATTATTTTAAAAATGTTTAAATGTGAATTATAATATTATTATGTTCCTATTAATTTAATTTTGAATAATTGACAATCAAACTTGTGACCAGTTAGTGTACCCACCTACTTTTTACCCCTCTAATTTATTTGTGATATATATATATATATTTTAAATCAGCATATTATTATTATACCTCGTGGTGACCAAATTAATTATTTTAAAATAATTGAAAACTTGTGACTGGTTAGTACCTATTCATTTATTTGTATTATACTTTTTTGTTAAATCATCATGTTATTATTATACCTAGTGATAAACAATTATATTATTCTGTAAACTAACCAAATTATATTTTTCTAAATTGTAATGCTATGCTCAAATTATTATTTTTAAAACATGCAAAATACAAACATCATGATTACCTTAAACTCAAAATCTTATTATTATTATATCTTTATGATTTAACCACACATATTATTAATATTACCTATTTTATTTTAGATTTCATTAACTAAACTGTATAGGCACGTTTCACCGACTTGAAAGACTTTTACTTTTAACTCGCAACAAAATCGATTATTAACTAACTAATAAGTTTCCCTTAGGTAATGTAAAATGTTTAGAGCACAATTGGTATATGAAAAGGTAATTTTAAGCGCAATAGGTAAACTCCCTGAAATTTATATTATCAAATAAGACAAAAAAAAATTTAACGGTTAACTAGACAAATTTATTAATATTATTATTGAACGGAAATTTAAATACAGTTTGATAAACTCGTCCATTTGTGTATACAGCAATTATGCAATTTGTAATAATTGAAAACCGGTTTTCTCTCTCTTTAAATGTGAAATACCACAGTTTTGTCAAGTATCTCTAACTATATTTACATCTGATTATTATCGCGTGGTCCTTGAGGAACGGTTGAAATCAATAATTGAATAAGTAGATCATAACCACCGTTTTGCCGTTTTGGTCGATCTGATTTTAAGCCGCATATTGTTATTTACATTTAATAAAATCATAATAAAAAAATATGATTTGGCACGCGATTAATTTTCGTTGATATACTATGCCATGTAAAATTACAAACGGACAATGAAAGCCGGACCACAGACACTTTAAATTATTGAAAATTCAACTTAGTGAAATTTGTGTATTGAAAAATAAAAATAGTAAAATGGGCAGGTAAGTATTTTGTTTAGCTATAATTATTTAATTCTTAGTATACCTATAATTATTATTCTAGGTTTGAAAACAAAACTTAAAAATCAGTATTTTTTCTAAAAAAATTATTATTGTTATGTAGGTTATATAATGGTTAGTAAGTATCGTGGTTATTGACATCAGACTAATTTTATTTTATTACATATTATTTACATTAGGTGTGTACATTTTTATGCAAGTGCATAAATATAAATCAATTGTGTGTGTTCAAAAGTTATAATGCTTAAAGCACAACATATAATTATGAATTTATTATTCGTACGGAAAACGTTTTAATCTAGACACATATTTAAACGAGTATGTACAGAAAAATACATAAAAACTAACGACTTAGTTAAATTACTGGTTTCTTAGAGTGATTTATATTACTTAATAAAACTAATAATGTATGTGTTACCCAATAAAATTATTCGCATTTTGTTATTATTAATCAGATCGAAATTGTATCTACATAAACAGATTTATTGTCCCTTATGAAATAGTAAAATGAGTATAAACATAAATGTTGAGTATTGAGTTAGGAATCTTTCATTTTACAGATCGTGAATATTTGGTGAATAACTGTCACTACAATCAGAGATACGACTATAATAGATAATCAGAGGTTTTTTTTCTGGTGTACCTACCTAAAAAGGAGAGGAATTCGAACAGTATGCGTTTTAAATTGAACACGATTACATGCGGGTGTTCAGGTGTTCTCAAGATGGATAATTTTCCAATCTACGAGATTTCGAGAATCGAGAAAAACGACAAGTCTTATGGCCCAACAGTTATCAAACTCCAATAAGCACTATCCTGCGATAACTGCAGCATTCATGTCCATATACCACTGCACTCAATATTTTATCACTGCAACGCGTACGTTTATAGATTATTGAACGCTGTGCGCTCCTTAATAACGCCTCAAAGAGTATTTTCCAGGACGAGACGTGCGGCGGTGGAGTGGCAACTGGGTTCGGAGTAATGAAGGCGAAAAATTACACAGATCACGGTCGCATAATAACACAAATATAAAGTCTGTTGCGCCGCTATCGTGCCGTTTCCGGTCGTAAAATCCAATTTTGTATTGTTCACTGCGCCAGCGGTTAATTGAACGAGCGCATCAGAGAGTTCGACGCAATATAATATGTGTACCTATAAATTATAAGTATCTGTCGCAAGATGCCTGTCTCAGGTTCCGTAGAACAATATATCGTAATAATAAACGGCGACACTATTATTATAAACGTTATCATTACAATGTACCTATATTGCATTATATTATATTATATTTTACATGACGGGAGGGCTCGGCTGCAGCACGTATACAAATTGGATGTCGGGCGATTTAAAAACGAAAAATGCCCGGACGGTAAATAAAAAATTTAATTTAACTAAACCGAAACTCGTCGCGTACGATGTGTGTTTAGGTGCCACCTTACCTACCTATATCTATGCACCTAATGCACGCGCGTGTATGGCCGATCAACCGCGCGGGGGATAAGAATAACGGACGTCCTTTGTATCAGCGAAGCGTGAAACGAGGTTAAAAAGTTTCATCCACGGTCGAACGATTGGTGTGCATACATATATTGAGCAACTGCACCAGCGTGGTGTACGGAGTCGTATAATATAATATGTATGGGTGCGTCGTCCGTTTTCCCGGCACATATTATAATAATAATATTATAATATATAGGCACGTTACAATAATTAACGTGCCAGTTATACAGGTTTATATAGGTACATTGTTGTTTTTGTTGTTATTGTTATAATACTATAGTTTTACTATACTATATATTTGACGATAAATCCTGATTAGTTTTTAAATTATCGTATTGATGGTCCTGAATTTAATTTTTAAAGATTACTTTTTTTAATTTATAAATAATTTAGTAGTTATACACATTAAAAACACCATTTTATTTTACAATATCTTATCTTGATAATTTCTTTTTAGGTTTTTTGACCATTTGATTTTTTTAAAATCGTCAACGTGCTTTTTAGTCTATATCTGTACTCTGCAATTTTACGCTTTTGGGCAACGATATAAACTCCTTTGCAGACTAAACAATCAATTTTATTTGGACCAGTTTAGACGTTTGCGAAATATAAAATGTCACTGGCCATATGATATATATCGTAAATTGTGAGACGATGCAGATGCCGATTTTTATTTTTTAAGCAAGGTAACCAATTAGGATGTTATAGAAGGATCACCGAATTGAAATCGGAAATCGTGTCATCGTTGTTAACATAACATGTTAAAAAATAGTCTTTAGACATCGTTGTATACCCTAATAACTACCTATATGATATACCTATAATCTATATGATATTATGTAAACACGTAACACGTTATATATTGTTAAACAGAGGCTTCGTGTTCGTGTAATTTTTTTTCGCACATATTTAATTTAATATAATATGAAACCAATTCGTTTCATGATGGATGTATGCGGGTTTAAAATATAAAATAAATGTATTTAGCATATTTTCTGATTTCTTTCTTAAATAACGAATGTGTGTGTTTTTTTTAAATACAATTAATGTTTCGAAACATGTTAAAACATTACAAACAAAAGATATTTTTACTGTAAAAAGTTTAGACCCCAAGAGCCATGTTTAAAGTATTCATTATCCGAATAATTATATCTTATTTAACACACGAGTATATAATAGTTAGGTACCTACTTACTAATTATAAATTTTTTTTTATTCGATATCAATAAAATAAGGTTATTTATTTCATCGAAGAGGTATTACAAGTTTTTAATGTAACCTATTATTAACCTAACCTAACCTAATAGGGTATCTGGGGTAAAATGAATTCGTGTGGTAATATGGGAATTTTAAGTGTTATAGTAGTAGGTAATCAGTGGTTTATATTTTATTTTTTTCTAACGCATTAAACGTGTTTTACATTTGTCACACAGCCACACGCTCTCACACAATATTAATATCGTTTACAATATTAATGTACGTATTTACAAAAATACGTTGTTGTCTGTTATTTATACGATTGTGACGTATATAATTCATAAAAAGATCAATTTTCAATTATTGAAGTTATAAAATTGGATGACCCCCTGTTTATAATTCAATAGCTTCATAATTTAGGACCAAAAATCGATTGGAACTATCATAATTGATTTTTATATACCTAATTAAAGATTCTAAATGGACAAATGACCAATGTATATTGGTTCTTACAATGAAATGACAAATGTTGTCTAAAGATACATTTAATTATTATTAAAAACAATTTGCGAACTTCAACTTCTAAGGTTGTTTCTTGTAGTAAATTGGATTTAGTGAGTATTTTAGGAAGTTAAAAGTATTTCCGTATTTTTCTTATTAGTTGGGAAAAACTGAAAAAAAAATACAGAAGACTGTAATCTTTTTGACTAAATCGATTTTGTTTATTAGTTATAACTTATAACATATAAGTAATTCAAAAATGAATAACCGTAGATAAGTACCCGAAATTCATATTAAATATTTTGTACTAACAGTTTTTAGACATACAGTGGAATCTCGATAACTTAAATCGTTTGGGGGCGAAAAAAAATTGAGTTATTGAAAATTCGACTTGCAGTAAACGTCGATAACTCATCAATGTAAGGCAAGAGTCAAGGTATTCCTTCGAGTTATCGAGGTTCCACTGTATATACCTACTATACAATGTAGATTTTTATAATAATTTGACTTTAACTATATTTTATGAACATTGGAATTTTTTTTTTTTAATAAGATAACATGTATTATGCATTATGCTTGAAAATTTAATACAAGGTACATAACTTTATAGGATGTATAATAAGAATTTTAGAAAAAGTTGTGTTTTATTTGACATAATTGTTTTAAATTAGAAGTTCACATTTTGGAGACATCGTGGATAAAGAAACAAATTATAATAATTTATCAATTTATCCTCAAACATTTTGTAAATTTATATAAACAATGGAATTTTCAAAATAGTTTTTATAAATGTCTAATTTTAAGCTATTTATTATAATTATACTTATTACAAAAATAAATTGAACTGAAAAAAATAAATGATTTATATTTCACATAAATTAGATACCTATGTTACAGTTAAAAAGTTTCAGTTTATTTTACACACATAATCACACATTGTCAATGTTTGAAGTTGACAGAAGTCAGAAATAAAAATTTAAAACAATTACACTAGATAGAATAAAAAAAAAAAAAATAAAAAAAATATGAACATTGATTGGTACGCTGGCATGTCATATTAAAATAATTTAACAATATCATATCTATTATTATGGTACAATAAATTATAATATTATATGTACCGATATTTTTAGCTCAAGGATATTTTATATATCGTATTATAATCTACTTCATTACAAATGATTAATATGATAAAATATATTTCAATATTTCAATAAAAATCTTGAAGCTTTGGCTGATTTTTGCAATTTATTTTGTAGCGTTAAACGTATTTTACAAAACTACTTTATTTATTACCTACTTTATAATGTGTACAGGAAAAAAATTAATATATCATATAAATATAAGTATTGTTTATTTTTACATAGTAAATTACAATGTAATTATCTACTCCAAGAAAACGATAGCTAATTTTGCGTTAACAATTTAATATATTCACGGTGGTAATTGACAAAAATTACCAATGGTAAATGTTTATCGAACGTAAAAAAAAAAAAATTAATCAATTACTATAATTTTATTGCACTTCATATCCTTTTTTTAAAATAATCAAACCAAGTATGAAAATAATAACTTATTACAATAATTATTATTGCTTCGGGTGCAAATGGGAGTGAGATAAGTAAGAACACTCGATTTGTTATTGTATAAATGATGTAATTATTTCTGTCAAATTATATCATACACAAAAATAATAATTAATCGAATGCATTAATTATAATATCTATTATCCAATAATCTTACGTTTACCGATTGTCTGCGAATGATGGATCGTTTGGGCATGAGATTCGCCCGATCACAAATTACACATACTTATCATTATAGACACCCAGCGTTAGAAAGTCAAATGTATCATAAAGACAAGTATCAAAATAATTTATTATGTTTTTTTATTATAAAAAATATTTGTGATGTAAAATATACCTTATAGAACTAATTTGTTGCAAAACGTTTCGTATCCCCTTAAAAGTTAATATAATATAATAAAGTAACGTATCAATAAGTCAACTTTGGTAAAACAAAAATTAGATTACTTTCTTATATGTGTATACGTATTATAGTATGTATATATTATTATCGTATACGTTCTCATGTTTAGACGTAGTAATAGGTAAAATTAATGGGTTACTATTAATAATAATTATCAAAAACAATATTGAGTAAAATTACAATTCTTGACTTGCACGACCAACCTATTCATATTATGGATCATTAAATTACAATAAAAAAAAAAGGATAATCCAATAAGTCCAATAAGTATTACTCATTAATATATTTGTAGTTGATACGCGTATAATATATTACACGGTAATACCACTTTTATAATACCTACGTCCTACATGTAATTAATTTATATTAATTTATGACAACTCGACTTTTGAACAAATGATCAGATTTCTGTCATTATATATAATGTACATAAACGGAAACCGATTACGGTCGATCCATAGTTACTACCAGGATTCGGGACTTATAGCACTAAAAATCACTAAAAGATGCGCTTGTATATGACTCAATAAACCTAAAAATATGCACTAAAAGTTAAAAAATACACTCTAAAAATTTAAAAAAAAAACAATTAAAAAGTTATTAAAATATTATTCATTTCATATAAATATAAAAAAAAAATAAAAAACATTGTAGTTTATTTATAATTATTAATTAAAAAAATAAATAAATTAAAATAAAATCTTTACAAAATATAATTATACATCATGGTTTTCGATTTATTGAGTAGGTATAGAGTGTATTACTACACTCAAAACAAATTTTTGTAATTAATTGTTCAACATTTTAATTAATACATTTTGAACAATTATATTATCTATCAATCGTTAAAAATCGTTAAATATGCAAAAAAAAAAATGCAAAATAAAATTTCATATTTGAATTCTCCGCACTATAAAACGTATTTGTATATCACTCTGCTATGTTTTACATCGCCTATGATGGATATGCAAAATGCTATAAGTCCCGAAACCTGGTTACTACCTAAATACACATATAATAAAGACGGACGGCCGTTAAACTTAAAAAATCCCATTTCTAAACGTGATCTTCAATCCTGTGTCAATTATGTAATATTATTAAGGCCTCGCGACGGATCGTATCCAAAGCGTTAAGGTCCTTATGGAGTTTCACGCACGTCTAGACTTGAGGACGACATCGGATGTGACTCGGTCTCTATGGTTGTACCTATACCCGCCAGCCAGTATACGTATGCTGCTACAGATTAAACGAGAAACACAGAATTGACGATTAAATAAAAAAATGTGTGTCGCACTGTCGCGTCGAACGATTATTGTTGTATAGAAGTCTCGCGTTTTCATTAGTCTGCTTTGAAGAAATCTTCTCTAATTGGCCGCGCAAAAGAAAAACATAAGTAAACAAAAACAACGATTCTCTCCGATTATTTTTTATTTTTTTTTTCCAACGACAAAATCCTGCCCACACCACTCTGCTGTTTTATACGCGCCGCATCTGACGGCGACCTTGATACCAATATGGTCTAATACACCAGACATTATCGCGAGCTTATAATAATAACCAACGGTATACATTACACGCACACGCACACGCGTGTTCTCAAATTGAATACAAATCTGCCATTACACGGGGTTAGTAGAGGTATTTCTTATTATTATTATTATCATTCTGGATTTGTTGTTTTTAAGTTTTTTTTTTTTTTTTTAATTTTCGCTTATCCTGTTCCGCGTGCGATCGTGCGTCGAGTAAAAAAATACACCGACAGTGCTGCAGTGATGGAGGATTGCGTGTGACCAAAAACCGAGTAAAATTACAGAGGCGAAAGAAACAAAAAACTAGTTTCGTTTTACACTCGATCAAATACTCAGTCGTCGGTTACCTATGCCATCACCACGCTCTACATAATATCGATTACGCGAAATGATATTTTACTATATACAACGCCGACTAAACCCTTCGGTTGCCGAACGTTTCAATAGAATAATATAATATGCTTTGTGTATAAAATTATGTTTGACGTATGTTAAGAGCGAATGTGTGTGGTATGGGGGAGGGGGGTTGGCGAGAAGTGAACATATATATATGTTATATATATATATATATACATATATATTAATTCTCTGAGACTTGAATTATGAAAACACGATATATAAAAAAAATATACATATAGATGCGTCTATCTGTTAAAGTATTATTACGAGGACACGGGTCCATAAAATCTCCACTCGGTCGTCAAATTTGTGAAGACATTACGAGCTTGGTGTAAAAATGTAATACATATAATTTTAAAGTGCGACGGTTTGGTACAGATTTTTTTTTTTTTTTGCAATACCCCGTTTACATTGTAGAGATTTGCGGGGCAGAGTAGTAGGTACGTCTACAACAGAAACAAGTAGCACTAGGATATCGACGAAAGATTATAGTAAATATTCGACTTTAAATGATTGACGGTTATAATAGGTACTAGCATAATGTTCTCCGACTCTGTTCATGGTCGTTCGGTTTCCTATACCGAAAGGGTTAACACAACATAATATACAGGTCCGATATCGGTATACGTGCGGTTTTTTTCCCCGTGACATTGAGCCATCCAAATTTGTCATCGTCTATATTATAGTGGATGCAATGGTTTGAAAATATTTTTAAGCATTCGCCGGGGATTCGTTGCACGTTCCCAATAAATAATAGTATAATAAGGAGGTATTTAATTATTGTCTTGCAAATCGTGTTTACTTTTAAAGTAATTAAATCGAGTTTTCAAGGGGAATTAAATTGAAGCGGATACACGCTCTGTAGGTATATAACAACATAAATTACAGATGTGATTATACTTTTTTTTTTTTTTATACGTTGATTTAATTTAAGCATGATGGACATTATACCTGCAACTTGTACTTTGTATAATGTAGTTAGTGCATATTATTATACAAACGTTTAATAATATTGTAGAAATTGAAACGCGTGTAATATGCGTGTGCTTACAATTAATGGCTGTCTGTACTGTCTGTGTAACAGTCGAGGTTCCTAATGTCGAGCCAGGGCCCTCGTGGTGGATGCATTACTTTATTTGCGTTCGTAAAATGTTGCATTGTTTTTTTAGCCAATTATAATATAACATATATTCCTAACACAAAATTTGAGCTATTGAACACAGAATTTAATTTTCTAAACTGAAAGTAATTTTTTACATTTTTTATATATATTTTGTCATTTTCGATAATTTTTTTTTTGTTTAGCACCTATATCTAAAAGATGAAATGTATTTTTATCTTTTTTAAAATATATAATTTTTGAGGTATATTTAAACGAATTTTTTTTTTTTTTGAGATTTTAATTTTTACGGTGCATTAAAAATATTTCTTTAGTAGTCATGATTATTATCATGTTAATTTCAAACTTTGAGTGAAACGATATAACTTTATATTATTTGTAAATTATAAGTATCTCGAAGCTTTTTATGTTTTTACATGCATGTACAGCTGAAATGATTAAAACCTATCATGTTGAATAGGGTGTGTATGATAAATATCAAAAATATCTTATCAGCTCATCTTACTTATTTTATTCATTACTTCAGTACCACGACCATAGAAATGTGAAATGTGAAATGGTCATACAAATTGCGGATTTAAGGTTAAATATTATTTTGAAAAACCTTCAATATTCCATATGGGGCAGGCCAGAGTGAGACGTACTTTGATTTTTCAATGACGGAAGACGAGATCGCAAATTAAAAACAAAACACAACAATGTAAGACCATTATCGATATTTTATACGTCTCAAGCCTTAGGCGTTTGGCTTGAGATTTAAAAACAAAAATCATACTACATATTTGGTATTCATTCTCGTAATGATGCTATACAGTAGAGGATAATATAGAAGCTATTGGAGCTAACGTGCACTTATATATTTCATAGTTATCAACGACGATAAACTAAAATCAAAAATCAATATACCTAAATATCCAAATCGACAGATAATCATCAGGACGTATATTTGTCGTACATACATCGTAATTATGATTGAAATATATCGACTCTGCTGAGATGAATGCGTGAAGTATATAGCAAACATCACGCAGGTGAGATAAAAAGAGTTAAAAAATTAATAGAAACGGTCACAGTTTATAATAATATTGTTCGACGCGATTGGTATTACGGTGGCGGTAGGTTCGATTAAAACGGGCGAATAAAAAAAAATAATAATGATGAAAAAACAAAGAGAGCGAGAAAAAAGACCGCTGTAAATATCGCAGTAGCCGTAGCTGGTGTGTGTAATATTATTATTACCATTATTATAGGTCTGCCGTCGACGAGCGATAAAAAATAATTAACTCGCGTAAGTACATGTCCGTCGCCGCCGTGTGTGCTACCGATCGGACGAGACATGATCGGACTATAAATCAATTTAGACGGACACCGGCCGGCAGCGATCAGCGTCGATTCTCGAACACAAAAATCGTTTACGAATTTTATTATTACAATTTTTTAATGGTTTTACCCGCAAAATATTTCCGATTCGAAAACCGCTCGAGCTTTGGGTACGTTCGCCGCGGACCTACCTACTGTTATATTAATGGCAGCATTAAAGAAAACGAAATCACCAGTCGATTAATAATGATAGACGATAGTATAATGCGACACCGTAAACCGGTGTACCAAGACTCCTCGAGTTGTTATCGGACGCTCGTTCAAAATAAAAATTTAACTCAAATCAAACGGGAGTTAAATAATATTGAAATGCATTTATATAATATTCTTATACAGATTTAAACACATTCAAAATACAAAATTAAAATAAATAATAAAACCATATGTTTTAATTTTTTTTTTAAATCATAGAGTTTATTTGAATTTTATTTCAGTATCTTTTTTTCAAAATTCAAACAGTTATAGTATATTTTTATTTTTTATACCTATCTACTGTATGAAATAATGTACATAGGTATAACTTTAAAAAGATAATAAATATAAAATTGGTGTCTCATAGAAACAAAGAATTTTTTTATTATTTTACTTGATATGTTGTATGCGAGAGCGGTTCTGGTCGTTTTGGGTTTCTAGTAGAGATGATCGTTTACTATCCACACAACAGCAGTAAGCGACCATCCGCGTTAAAATAATTGCCTATCGAATACTCCTTAGAAAAAAAGGCGTGCTTCCATTCGCCTTTAGAGAACGTCACGCCCTCAGAATTTTATCGATATTTTAAAGAGTGTACCAACAGTTAATTATTATAATTTTAAAGAATCGTCATAAGTCGCTTTAAAATGAAATTAAAATTAAATCCTACAACGCGCCCTAGGTAATAATAATCTCGCCTTTGAATTATTCGACTTCGGGTCAATTCGTCCGTTATACGTACAAACTATAACGACACAAAATCGATCTTTTGGCACACAAATGTATTATGTTATATGCTATACCGATCGCTTGTGAGACTTGGACAACGCGATGTGCGGCTCCGTGATGGAATTGACCAGACACGTCTGTCGCCTATATAATATTATAATGATAGATATAATATATTATCGATGGTTGCTGCCGTGCACGGATGTCTGTCAATAGCAATATAATTTTATACGAAGCCTAAGGGCGAATCGCATACTATTAAAATGCACACGTGAAATTTGCGTTCAAACGACGATCGGCGTGTATGTATCCATTTGCATACTTGTGCAGTACAATATGTAAAGCGTATACCTATACGTAATAATGGTAATACACGAATGGGCCGTTTTGAATACGATTATTATATTAGTGGCTAACAAACGAGTTTTGATTATAACGACAATCATAATATTAACAATGTAAACGCGATTTCGTTTCGAGAAAATGCCGTCTCTTGTACGATCGTTTTTACATTGGTATCTTCGAACAGTATCCGTCCAAGGCAATGTATTGACATAGGAGACTACGACGTCGCGAAATTATTTGTAACACGCGGACTAGGTATAATATTATTGGGTAGTACCTACGTGATGTAATGTATGCACTATGCAATCATATCGACGCACTCGTCGTACACGCTCCTGCACTAATGTGCAATGCGTGTTGTAGTAGGTACCAAGCGAGCGTGAGAAACTGGTAAACATAATCCGAAGCAAAAAAAAAAATGTTTTCCCTGGGGCGTAGGTCTTCGGACAAAAAATGTCCGAAAACGTGATGTACACCGTTCCGTACGATCGATCCGTTTAAAATAATGACGTGTTCAATTATTGTGTTCGTTTTATATATGATTCTTAATGTCTTAGTGCTATAGTCGATATTTTCACGTGGTTACTTCAACTTTGTACATGATGATATTCAAGTACCTCGTTTAGTTGCAGTCTGCAGCGTGGTTTATGCAAAAACCGTTTTTATAAATAATTAAGATTCGCGTGTGTTTAGGGTTTTAGTTCGTGATTTTGAGCAAGTGCCAATCACGTAGTAAAATCGATGTCCATAAAATATATAGACGTTGGTTGAAATTTGAAATATTTTCAAAACGATTTACTGTGGTAAGCAAACGGTGTTTTTAACTCGGATGGTTGCGAAATTTACATAAACAGAAAGCGTTTTGCAAGCTCTTAAAATATTAAATAATTTATATCAAGAATAATAAAGTTTGTATTGTGTATATTTTTTTTCACGAAAATGAATATACGGCCGAAATGGAAATATGAGTATAATTAACTGAAAATATTATAGGCGTAGTACCTTTAGTACGACGTATTAATTTGTATAAATGCAATCGCATATAACAACAAGAATATTACTGACGAGTATAAAGAACAACAATCAAGACATTAAAAGAATAAAAATTGGTGGAAACCTCATAGTCATAGGCACAATTTGGAAGGAGCTTAATATATTGATTCTATCTTTATATTAAATATTAATAAATAAATATGTACAGAACAGAAAACCATTAATACATTTGTGAACATTTAAGGGCGTGAGAGTGAACTTGCTTATCAGTGATCACAAAACTAACTGAAAAAATGGGACTTCGGTAGTTTTATATTTCTCATCGAAATTATGCTCAGAGTCTTAGTAAAATGAATCAATACGATAAGTATTTTGTATTAATCTATATTTATAGAAGATACCTAAATCCTAGTAATACGACTTTGAAAATGTTGGTTCAATATAAAAATATTGCATACATAAACCACTTCCGGTACATATTTTTGAAAACAGAAACCGTCATTATGAAGGGAATGTGAGAAAAAACCAACCGACCGCTGTCTAATGTTTATTCACAACATAAAATTTAATTTAAGTAATCCATTTTGTTCGTTTAATTTTTGTTTTCTACACATTTACACATTTTATCTTTATACATATTAACACGCTGTTGGCGCAATCATATTTCATCAACAATATATTATCTAAAAACCAAGTGGTTAACTCGACGCTATGTTGAACTCGCAACGATCAATGTTGTTATAATCTATAATCCTTTTACACAGACATTTTTATTTCCATTATCGTTTCGTCATACAAAATGCGACGGCGACTATAGTAATATTGTTGTAATATTTAAGTGTTATTGTGAACCGATAAATCATAACTACTGGTATTGTAACCGAAATGCTAATAAGCTAATAATATTTTATATGCAGCATTATAATTTTCCACATTGGAATTTGCATATTATCATAATAATAAGTACAACTACGAATAGAAAATTGATTATAAATATAATATAATTCACTAAGGTATAATATTATTGCACGTTTCATTAACAACTATTATATTAATAGATTTATTTCTGAAGGTAGGTGTACTCAAGACACCAGTGGGGTTAATTAAACATTTTTTGCACACATTATAATTGCTAGGTGCTACTAATTATAATTGTTTGTGGTCCCCGCTTTACGATAATATGTCTTTATGTACAATCAATAAAAACAAGTATGAGGCAATCTATAATAATATAATTATTATGCGTATACAACAAAGGGCGGTGGGTTTTAATAATAAGGAAATTCGCCCCTCTCCGTGACCTTGAGCCTGTTATAATGCGTGGTGATTGTACGGTAAAACGTGACAATAAAAACTCGTATGTTCTTTAAATATTTATGTTTTTTTTTCCATCAAGTTTGACATTTAAAAAATTAAAAATAAGCCATTATTCAACTGTGAAACGTGATTGTTGAGTGCCGACGAATATCGCGGGATTAATCAATAGAATCAAACTCCAATTACCACCCCGCAGCATACAATGGACTATTTGTGTTTGACGTGTCCTTTATAAATTGCTCTGTGTAAATTATCATTATCGGTGTCATTACCCAAGATCACATTTGGTGTGTTAATTCGTTTTTTACTTAGATATCATAATAACTGTTGCATACAAATGTATATATAACGTGGGAATCGACTTTTATATTTTAGCTACATACTTATACATACTATTATATATACTTATATGTCCAGTAATCATATAAATGTATATTATATTTTTAATAATATAAAAATCTTATGAATATAATAACATATAAATAGCATCGATTTATTAAAAGTATATAGTAACGTATATACATATTACATATTATGTAGGTACATAAGACAAAACAATTCAAGATTTAATAACAATTGTACGCGTCTTAGCCGTGGAAAATTTATTTTCAATGTTTTTATGAATGATTTACTATTTATACCTACCGACTTAAGATGTGGAATAAAAGCTTACGCGGTAAGTAATAGTAATTTTTCCTTTAAATTATATAGTAGATCAATTCAATCTAATATCAAAATAACAGCATACTTTTTAAACTGGTTAACGACAATTTTCTATGCCGTATGTGTGTAAGACGAAGACAACACACACGGGTACGACGTCCTCTTAATAGATTTGTTAATCTAATTTAAGACTAATTAATCACAATTTTAAATTAAGTTTAATAAACATATAAATACTATATGAACAAATAATATTATAGAAGTACCAATACAAGGTAATAAATTAAATTAACTGATTTGATTACAATTGTATTTACATATTATATATAAGTATTCAATATTAAAATATGTTCTGTACTTGTGACATAAAAATTGAGAACGTGTAACCCATGAATATTAGATTTTTACCAATAAATAACTGTATCAAATCGAAAATTTATTTAACTTTTTTTTTTTTTTCATTTAATATTGTGTACTTGTATTATGAGTTAATATTTGTGAGGACTCCTATGATAAAATGTCATAGGTATGTTGTCATAAAGTCGTAAGTCGAGAGATACGCTAGTAATCATGAAGACATTTTCAGAATAAGTTGTTGTATTGTATGTGCTGAATAGTATAAAATCTATACTATAGGTAACCGAAAAATTTTCATTTGACATAAAATGTGTCATAACTCATCATACCAACACTTATTTTAAAGTGTTTAGTAAGTATGTAGTATCTGATCATTTATGATAATGGACCGGAAATATTTTGAAATAAATTGGAACGTTTCATCTATACTCTATAGTGTGGCAGTAGCAACGATAAATGCATATGCGAATTCGCCTGTTCATATTTATCATATTTAAATATGACATACCATCGCCACAATAACAGTTTTACACACTTGAAGAAGAAAGGATTATTACACTAGACGTTAGTAAAATTGTATAATTATTATATTGTATAATCGTCTACGGTTCACGCATAATTCATACAATTGTGTTGATTTGGCACGAGTGTCGAACACCCATCAGTCGTTTGTCATTGTCACTGACTCGACACCCATCAGTGTAGTACACAGATAATATACTCTTTTTAACTAGGTGTATAGGATTCGTGTTTACTGTGCTGTTTCATACTAGCAAAGTGAAATTTTCAAGTGCAATTTTATCGCACAATATATCGAGTAACATTGTGTCAATATATGAACTGTCTGCAGTGCGCGTATACAAAATGTTACCTATGTCAAAACGAAAGTCAAGCGAAAGAGTCATATGTCACTATGAATTATCGTGCGCACGTGTATGTAGGTATTATGCACGACCGTACAAATATGTACGTACTTATATGAGTGGAGTATGAAACGATTTCCTAGAAATACTCAAGGCTTGAGTTTAAGTGGTGACACGGTGTATAAGCTTACAGAAATACATTAATCCAATTCGATTATTTAAATATAGTAACTACAATAATAGGCTTATATAATAAAAATAGGTTGTAATTAAAATCAAATATGTATATATATATATGTGTGTGTGTGTGTGCTTTGTATTATGTAATACATCATATACGTTTAAATCTGCACAACATCATAAATTATATTTTTGTAACACTTAATTTTGTACAACACATTATGATAAAAAATTGTAGGTAACTCGTAAAATATATACCTATGTTAAATATAACTGCAACGGTGATGGGTTACAATGTTAATTAAATTAACCTTCTTAAAGAGTACGTCAAGACGAAGAAAAAAACGACGATAACAGACGACATGGTGCTCTGGTGTCCTGGTGATATTATATGTGTATAGAAGGAGATGGAGCGGTCGGAGTAACGGTGCACGGTGCAGTAAGATAGCTGACGCTAGTGACCAAGAAAAGGGTTGACGTTCTAGCTGTAGCAATAACCGTTGGATGATGATGAGCGAATGGTCGTGGGAAGAGGATACAAGAGGACTAGAAAAGTTCCAGTGACAGGGCCTCCAATCGGCGGGATGTCTGGAAATCGCTCGGCGAAGAGTTCCAGACGACGCACCATGTGTAATTATTCTCAGGTAGTCGAGTCTATATCTAAAACAAATATCCAAAGTGCGAAATGTTCGAAATCACGCCCAGCTTTGAGGGGTTATATAAAGTTCCATATGAAAAAAAAATTAAATCACTCGTCGTTCCCACACCGGTAATATAGGTAATATAGGTACGTATAATACCGAAGTATGTGTTACATTATAATATTATCTCGTCCGCGTGCGTTTCGTTTTTAGCGACAGTCCGAGGCGTAAACGGTTTGAAAAAAAAAAATAATAATAATAATAAAAACTTTCCAAGACTCGAGTGGTGCGCGCAATGTGCGTCGACGTTGCGTTGTCCGATATTCGTAATTAAATAATTAATGCACGTGACACCACCGCACGGGTGGCTTGCGGCGACTACGGGTATTATCCAATTAGAAAACGACGAGATCGACAGAATTGTAACGAAACCGTTGCGCAACACGAAAAAAAGTTGATATATAATTATTATTATATATTATATTGTGTACCCGCGACACGCGTTTAATCGAATCGAAGTCGTGGCAGCGGTGGTCAAGCCGATAAATTTCGTCCAAAGAATCCGACGGAGACTCGTTTGATGGCGGCGCGGCGTTTTGAACTGCAAACCGCACGCACCAAGGTCGCGTTTTGGATTCGTTTCGCCGACGTCAACTCGTTTTCCAACATCGTAATATTATATTAGGCTTTTGGTGAAGTATAAACGATAATTAATACGTCTTAATTTTGAATAGTGTCGATTGGGATGACGGGCTCCAGAAATTTTAAGGATACAAAATGAAAACGAACGGGTTAGGTGCGACAATATTATTGTGCACAACACACGAACGGGAAAACACGTCTACACAGATATGTTCCGGTTTGTTAAAGCAGTAACACTATCACTATAAAAAGTAAAAGGTCCGTTTCTATTGTTACATCTGATCTGTAATACAAGAATATTTTGAAGGTGATAATGTTTTACATATAGATAAGATAATTTTAGCATTATGCACACATTTAAGCAACTGCACATTGTTATTATCGATTAATAATATTATACAACATATTATACAAGTTTCAGTGACTCGATCAGTGTGCAGTACAACTACTACAGAGTGTACGACCATTACGATTTCAAAACAGAAATAACTAGTGCTGTATTAAGAAGAGACAAGTTTGTATAATATGGCTTATTGATTATTATATGCGAAACATATAATCGAGCGCCGATAAACAATGTGTACCGAGTTATTCTTTAACGAACAAAAAGCGAAATTCAAACGAGTATAGTTTGTCAGTTATAAGTATTAAGTACCTATTTAAAGTTTAAATGAACGGATTGAAGTGATATACGGGAATATCCCTCAAAATTTTCGTCTACTACTCAGTACTTATAACCCATAAACATAAATAGTCCGAATTTCAATGTTCGTGAATCAAAATACTCCAAAAGATATAGATATTTTACTTCATAATATGAAATTAAAAATGTATGTTGTCATTCAAAAAAGTGAAAAAAACTTAAAAATTATAACGTAAAAAATGTTAAAAATATAGGTAGGTACCTATATCTTTTTTAAAGTTGTTTTATTTTGACTAGAAACTATGTAAAAATTATTTTTTAAAACATACCATATTACTATATTATATATTAAATTCGATAAAAGTTTAGGTGAGCGGATTGAAGTGATACAATTAAAATGTAGGTATTATCATAAAACTGAAATGTGCGCATACGGTCGACTGACCACGATTGGCCCTGCAGTATTATTTACCTACCGCTAAGGTATATATTATTATGTCGTTTGATATGCCCGAAATGAGGGAGTACCGAGTGCTTGGGAGGAAGCATTTCCGATATATGATGTAAATAGATCACGTCAGATTATTACGGGTCGGGTATTAAGGACCCGTAGCGGTTCACATACATATTACACGTAAGTATATTTATATATATATATTATACATAAGCGGCGTGCGACAACTACGGGTTTATAAAGGGAAAAAAAAACTGTAAAAATCGAGTCGGAGAGCATATAATAATAACGATAATAACATGATCTAGTTACGTGATTGTCGGCCCCGCGCGCGTGTGATACCGGCCCGACGTCGAGTGGACCGCTTTCTATACGGTGGCGCGCGCGAGCGATTCCGCGCGTGGAGAGCGCGAGACCGCCGACGTCCGGCTGCAGGACTTTAACCTACCTACGCGATCGCATTACAACTGTTATTGTCATATTTTTTTTTTTTTATCATCGTGTAACGGCCGGTCGTCGCGTGCACCGCGTGCGCCGGCACGTTGCGCAACGGATCGTTCCAGCCTCCGGATTACTGCAAACGACCACCGCACAACAATATAATAATAACAATAATAACGATAATACGTATATACACCAAATAATTACCGGCTGTATACCATGTCGGGTGGTCACCTCGAAAGTTAGGTAACCGCTATAACCACCCGGCGGAGACGGACGATAGGTGGACGCGGGCGCACGTCGTCGTGTGCGTCCGACTGCAGTGAAAACAGCTATACCTAGGTAGTTGCAAATATTATGCTCACGAACTAAAACGACGTTAAATTATAGTAAACGTTACAATCCGAAGTTCGTTCGCCGACTCGGCGAACTTTATTACTTCATCGTAGTTTACTTATTGGGACACTAAACCCGGTACACATCCGTCTTGCAAAAAAAAATATATATATATACCTAACCTAACCAGGTACCAGGTACCTATATATTTTCGTTCAGCAGAACCGATTTTGGAGTGAACGAATAAAACACATCAAACTATTAGCAGAAAAATATTATCTATAGGGCAATGTGTTTCATAATGGCGTTTCGTGAATATTTGAATATTTTTATTTAGAGTTTAGACCGCAGTCAATAAAAATTATAAAAAATTTATTAAAGCTAATTTTTGAAAATAATTTCAGTAATAATACATGTTCAATGTACATGCACTAACCTAACCTAACCTAACCAAGAAAAAAGATCACTGAAGATAATATTTAATTTATTATGATGTTAACTGAATGATGAAACTATTACAATCCTGGTAAATCCTTTGGGCAAAACCTGATTAAATAAAATTAAATCCATAATTCTTGAAACAATCATTCGCACATAGAAGAAAGGAAACGGTTATCAACAGAATAAGAATAGGTCATACTAGACTGACTCACCCACAAATATTTGATGTCTCGTTGTGTATAACCTCTGTATTACAATATGACGCGTGGTGTCAAACACATAACTTACCGAATGCAATATCGTTAATCAACAAACATAAATAAAACATCCGATGACATGTATTAGTTGAAACCCTCGGAATGGATGTAACAACTTTTCTAGAAATCGGAATGGATAAATTAATTTATCAATAAAAAAGTTAAACCGAACGTTTTGCATCATTATTTATTATGCACACTTTTGTACTTAAGTATTGTGTATTAATAATAGAAAAATATTATAACAAATGTGCAATTCCATTGGGCACGCTACCGAGGGTTATAATAATAAATAAATAAAAGCTACTATAACAGATATAATTTTTTGATAAATAATAACTATAAAATAAAATATATAAGTATATAATTCAATATTATGTTACTGTGAATATTGTAATGACATTGATTAGATCAGTGGCGTTTGTTTTCCCCGGATATAACAGTAGGTACTTGTTATTGAGAAGAATTAAATGTTTATCGATAATGTGCCGTTAATGAAATACGCTTAAGAACCACTGATCTAATATACCTCGTGGGATTTAATTGATATTTAAATGTAAAAGCTAGTCATGAATATTTTAAAATAAATATTGTAATATTTACATACTCATATATCTCGTTTAAAATAAAATCATCAATAGATATAAAAGTCTAAACTCTAAGAGGTAGTGCCCTAGATAATATTCTTGCCATTAACTTACATAATGGGTTGAATTCACTTTAAAATTAAAACTATAAATGATTAAAAAAATAGCTGTTGTATTTTACACGTCGGTAAGACGGAGATAAAACATATAAATTTAACGCCCAAGTGCTGTTTTCTATATTATATTATAAGCACACTAATCCGATAATTCTCATTCATATTCTATATTCGATGAATAACATAGTATGGCGATTTTCAAATCTTTTAAAAGTAGAATTAACAGCAAGTAGTAGATAATTATTCAACACTTTCCAGTACGAATAACAGTAGGTATATATCTGTGATAACTGTAAAAAATAAGTTACCAATAGTTTATAATATTACCTATATTCTCAATTTAATTTTGTTCTAAAAACAGAACAGTTAATGTATTGTGAAACTATTAAATGTGTTCAAGATGTAAGAACCTAGGTATATTATCTTATAAAGAAATTAAAATGTTCCTTTAATATAATTATTATTACTAACTTATATTTAAAAATGTATTGTTAAACTATTAGATATTTAGATGTGTTCAAGAAGTAAGAAAGTATATCATCTCATAAAGAAATTAAAATGTTCCTTTAATATAATTATTATTACTAACTTATATTTAAAAATGTATTTTGTTAAACTATTAGATGTGTTCAAGAAGAACCTATATTATCTCATAAAGAAATTAAAATGTTCCTTGTATATAATTATTTGGTTTTGTTTTAAATATTGGTAGGTAGGATCCTACCTATATATTTTATTTTATAACATAAGTATTAAGTTTTTTTTAGATATTTTAATAAAGTTCAATGTTTATTTCATTTTTTTGTTACTTACATGAATATTTAAACATGTTTGGTTAAAATGTTATTTAAAAAGTTTGTTATGTAAGGTTACAGATCTTAAAGAACTACCCTACACAATTTTGTTCATAATAAAGTGAAAGTAATATGTTTATTGAAGAGTTATTATTTTATTTTGTTCTAATATAAAAATGCATAATACTTTACTCAAGAATTTTTTTTGCAGCGAGGGGATATTAAAATGTATTGGAAAGTGTGCCTATTATATTTCTACCATTTTAGATCATAAAACCATCCATACGGTTTTGCCCCAAGACAAATACGGTTTTACCCTACCTATGGGGCAAAATCGTATTTTTAGGTACTTTCAAAATTTGGTTTTTTTTTTT
>VUJU01001632.1:0-52000 GCA_009835225.1 Aphis craccivora
TTCTCATTATAACCATTCACACCCAAAACAATAACGGTCCGAAACAAATCGAAGAATTATTATCTATCCTCCCCCACCCCGTTTTACAGTTGTTATAAAACTAATATCGTGCACATTGTGCACGATGATATTCAAGAAGATCATGGTGGTCAATACAAATTCAATATCGGGTCGGGGTAAACGAATGTTTACAGACACGCACACATTTTTTCAACCAGATTTTTTGTTGCGTACGCGTTAAAATGTACGCGATTGGGATGTTATCATCGTTTTTCTCAACCTCTTCCTACTTCTCCTCCGCGGCCCCTCCGCGAGTTCGGCAGCTGGCAACGTTGCCAAACCGTGCGCGCGGCGTTACCCGACTGCGTGAGTGATACGGTTGGCCGGAAAACGTATCCGCCGTGTCGTGCATCGTGCATATAGTCGGCGCACCGAGATCGGAAGAAGGAAATCGGAATTATCGAAATAAGGTTAACCAGACCGTGGGGCGTACGCGGACCACTACGTTCAATATTAAATATTTAAAACGTACGACGGGTACGCGGACACCGACGACGACGACGACAACAACGACTTAATGCACCTATCAACCTACTCGTCGTAACTCTACCACCCTCCCGATACCATCACCCACCGTCGCACACGGCTCGTACTTTGACACACGTTGAGCGATCCGAAGCCCATACGACGTGTCGTTTTTGCGAGCCGGGCCGGACGTGTGCGGGATCCGCGTGCCACCGCCCGTCGGGTTCGAAACTCGACAAATTTGTTGCATAGCCGGTGCGCCCGAACGATCGTGAAAAATCAGAAAATACTCGTGAGATACGCGCGCGCGCTCGTAACAGTTATACCACACACGAAACGCAACGAGGGGGTGTCCACTGCGGTGCGAGGGGAAATAACAGGAACGTTTCGTACGAAACCATTATCATAATAATATATATATATATATAAAATACCATAATAAAATATTATAATAATACTAATAATAATATAATATTATTATTGTACGGCGCGTAACGTCCGTCGTCAGTTTGTCGGTGTTCCAACGCGTCAAGGCGGGTCCTTTCCCCTACCTCGGGCCGCGCGCGCACACACACACAACCACGCGCACACCGCGCCCGCACCCCCTTTGCCACCGCACGCACGCACGCAACGTACACACGCACGCACCGTCACCGCCGCCGTCGACGTCGTCGTCGTCGTCGCCGCCGCACTCCACCACGTATCGCGGCCCCGGCTTCTCCGCCCGTGTTCGCCATACACGACATCGTATCATTATATATAATATTATTTCGTATATACGCGTTTCCCGTTCGCGCGGCCGTTCCGTTGATCGTACTCTCCCCCTGCGCGCGCGCGCGGTGCCCGTCGGTCGTCGCGTGTGTGTGTGTGTGTACGTTCGCGTGTGCGTTTTTGTGCGTGTGCGCGAAGCTTAATTTTATATTATATTTTTTTGTTTTTTTTTTTTTAACAATTTTTTTTTTTTTTCTGGCCGTTTTATCCTGACGTGGTGATTTTATTACAACGGACGGGACCGAGGAGAGCGCAAACGACGCCGTGTATCGTGTGCGTGAGTGAGTGAACGTGTGTGTCATGTCCACGTACGCCGACGTCCACGGCGGCCGTCCGCGAGGCGTTTTGTCGTCCGCCGCCACCGCCGCCTCCGTCGTCCGCGCTGCATAAAACCGTCCCTCGCCGCCGTAGCACCTACCCCGCTACCGTCCGCCCGACGGCCGAACAGCGCCATAGACTCCGTGTATGATTTCAACGCCCCGACCGCGTCGTCCCATATCTCGGAGAAAGGAACCGTGTGTGCCGTCATCCCCACAACCCCCTCGGGACTTTTACCCGGTGCCCCTCCCGTCGGTCGTAATCAGTAACCACCCCGCGCCGAAAGTCGGACTTTGACCTCCTCGACAATCATCGTCGCGTAAGTCGCATCGTCGTTTGCCGTGACTTAACAATGGTTTCGGCCCGATGGTGATGATAACGGTGCGCGAAAAATGGTGATAACGCCGTCATCGTCGCCGTCGTTTCATTGCTGCTGTTGGTGCGGCGGTCGCGCTGTCCAAAGCTGACACACGACACTCCGCGCCCCGCGAACAGCCCGTCGAGGGTTCTCAGGTAAAACTCTCGAGTCTAACTCTTATTTTATTTTTATTTTTTTTTTTGACAAGTGATTTAATTATTTTTCACTCGGTTGCTGACGGTTAGTGTTTTTGTTCGCCGCATCCGACCAACAAACGGTAGTAGAATTTTATTTTTCGCTATTCGCATTAACGTCGCCGCTCGATTCGTGCGCACTCGCGTCTCTCGTGTCGCTCCCTCGTGTGCTCTCTCGTGGTAGTCTTCTCGAGGATCTCTGACTTGCGCACTCGTGTGATACGAACCCTATAACGTGTACTTACTTGTTTTGATTTTGGTTGACAATGAAACGAGAAATCTTGTGTTGCCAAACTTGTTGTGACTATTAATTATCTACTCGTATCTGTTTGGTGATGCGGGCGGGGGAGATAGTACACTAACAAGGGATGTTGTCCAAGCTCTTGTGTGTAACAGTCTCCTGTTGTCAATTTTTACTATTGCTGTTTGACTACCACTTAGAATCACTGTCGTTATTGTTTTTGCGTTGACCTGAGCCTTTTGCTTACACATAACCAACTTCAATAAACTTTTGGCTTGTAATTAGATAAATAGGCACACATTCAATATCAATTTGCTATTATTATTATATCAGTAACTATTTCTGTGGTATGTACTGTACAACAATTATAGTCTATAGTTCTATCTTTAGGTGTTCTCTACGTTTGAGTTGTATTAATTAGTTTTATTATTCTAACTTCTATTAAGCCAATATAAATCACATTTAAAAGATTTTTTATTGTGTTATGGATGGATGTCACTGTTTTTTACAGTCTGTGTGTATGTTGTAAAGTTCAAAGTACCAATTATGTTGTTTATATGTTATTTGTTAAAGATAGTGGTTAATATTATGAATTATTGCACAAAGAAAAGTCAGCTGTGTAAAAGTATGTCTTCAGTTTAAATAGGTTTATAATACGATTAATAATGTTTATAGTTTCTTCGTATATTCAATTATGTTAAGTTATTGAAGTTAATAAAGTTATAACTTTTACATTTACATTTTTTAACTATATTAAGTACTATGTTAGGTCCTTAACTAGGTAGTGAACTTCTATTTTATCTATACCTAATATATTTTGATGAATGATGATACTATATTCAATCTATTGAATTGTTTTCTTAAACATGTTTCTCATGAAAAATTACCAATTAAAATGGTAAGGTACACTATAAATTAACTTTTGTAAGACACCCACACATAATAAATATAAAAAACTTTTTTTAATGTTATTTAAACTTTCAAAATTTAAAATAGGTGATTATAATATGTAAATAGCTTTATTGTTGTACTCGAGAAAACTAAATACAACTATAAGCTAATATTTTTTTTTTTCATTAAATATTTGTAATCTTTAGTTCTAAATCCTTAAGTGTGATTTGTCTACATGATGTTTTATTATGTTATTAGATAGTATTGAGCTTCAGCTGTATGGGTCTATTATTTTCTAGGGGAACATATAATTTTACCATCATAAATTATTAATCTCAATTTAACTATAATGATTTTGTCTAATTTTTCTTTTATTTGAGTTTCATTTTATGTATATTTATATTAATTGAAATATTGTATGATAATTTGATACATAAATTACATTTTTATTTTAGTTAATGCAGTTATAATTTTCAAAACATTTCAATAGATATCGAGATATATATTAAATACATATAGGTTACCAATAATAATTATTTTATTATTGTATTATACTGTAATATTTAACCTATATGATAAATTGATTTATATATCCTATATATAGTAGGTAAATTAAAATGTTTTAATTGTGTAAGTAGCCTAACTTATCAAGTATCTTTATTAACTGACTTACTACTTAAGTATGACTTTAAAAAAAATAATTATTAATTTAATCTCTTAAATTAGTGTTTCTGAGAATCTGCAACACTCATATGAGTGGTCTGCTATACTCTTAGTCTTTCTAGTTGTGCATAAGAAACTGTTGTTAATACATGTATTGAGCTTTAAATATCAAAACTTGTAGCAGAAATGCAACTTCATTTTTACCATTAATTATAATTTGTATTAATTATTTTTATTGCTTACTTATTTTTGTACAAAGAAATATGCAAGTATTATTAAAATATGAGGTAATTGAGTCACCTATTATAATAAATAAATACATGTGTAGGTATTAATTATATATTTTTATTTTTTGCTCATAAGCTCAAAGGGTTTATGACATAAAAATAAATTTATATGTATGTAGTATGTGCATGTCACAAAAGATTAAAAATTGCTATCTTAAACCAAATTCAAAATTATATTTTATTATGTTCTAGAATAGAAAATACAATAGGTAATCCATAATTTTAATACTTGCTTAATATTTAATATCTACAAAGTATACTTTACGTAATATGTTTATATGTCTAAGTACCAAAAACTTCATAATAAGTACCAACAATATTAATATAAAAAAATATTTATATATATATATTGTTTTTTTTCAACAACTTGTAGATTCATTCAGTAGTTTTGACAAAACTTCTAGAGAGGAAGGGCAAATTTAGTATTTTGAAACATAAAAATAGATTAACAAAATTGTTTTCAATGTTTTCATCCTCTTGCTAGGAAGTAGGGACTATAATTATTACCTACTTAAGTTTTATTATTGTTATACTTCAAAAGCTTTATCTATAATATTTACCGTTAATAATAAATTAATTACTATAAATATTTTTTTTTATATTTATTTATTTATAAAAATAATTAACCCATCTAAGGGAGGTGATCGCTCCTTGCATTCCTCATTACCACCACTAGATTCATCAGTGGTTCTTGGTTATGTTAATTTACATGAAATAAAATTAAAATTGAAGACAATATTATTTTGATTTTCTTATTTTGGTTATTAAATAAATTATTAATTCTTATTAATAAAGGTGCAATGGATTTAATCAATAAAAATTTGTCTAATAGCAATGATTTTTAGATTTAAAGTAATGATACCAAATTCAAGAAATATTATAGTTTATTATTTAAAATAAAATTTTCAATTAATTTGTATTAGTTTTATCATAAAATATTTAGTATTACCTATATTATGTTTATTTATTTATTAAGTATTATTATATTTTCTATTAAGACATTAGATCTATTTCCATTTTAGGTAGAAATTCTCAACCTTTTTTTTGATTCATATCACCTTTGACCACTAGAATCAAATACTGCGTTACTCTAACATCAAAATAATAAACAATCTTAGCTGTATATTTAAAAATTATTCTATTATTAAACAAACAAAAAATACAGTCCTTACCCAGAAAAAAATATCAAAACGTTGATATTAAATAATATTTTGAATATAATAATATAATTTTTTCTCAAAAATTTATTTATTTTTTCCTTTTCTTGTCCACCCCGGTTGAGAACTACTGATTTTAGGTATTTAAAATAAATTAACTGAATTCTTAATATCAATTGAATTAAATATAATTTATTAATACATACATTACTTAACCTTTTTTTAATAATAAATGTATATTAATAGTTTATTTTGATTTATCTAATTATTATAATAATTGTAATCCCCGATCAGGACCTCCCTACCACTCCTCGCCATCTTGGTTCGTAAAATTTAGTTAGTAATTTATTTAACCCAAAATATGATATACATAAATTATAAAATTAAACGATTTTGTGTGCCTAAACACATACCAAACATAATTCGATTATGAAGAACGTTTCGTAACGCGTTCAGAACATCAAATAAAAGACCCTCTTGCTTCTCCTCTTTAAAAATACTTGTATCGCAACTGCGTATAGTTTATGTAAATATGCTAGGATTATTTTTCATTGTTATGAAAATTTTATTTTTTAATATGATATATTCTATACGCTTATATTCATACTCGCATAGCCGTAGATCGATAAAATATTTTGGGTAAAAACAAAAGTATAACCTAATTACATATATATATATTTTTTCAAAGAATAACAAATTATGTGACATTATATTATTCATTTTTGAAGTATCTGTACTTTGTAGTAAATATAAATATTATACATTAAAATTCTTTCCTGCTCCTTAAATACGCATTTCCAGAAAGGTTCTGTACTCATTATTATTGTTTTATATGTAAAAAAATTATATTTATATTCATTATAACATATTATTATATGTTTGAGCATCGAGGTTATCTTTTCATATATTTATTAAACAGCATAATTTATTCAATATTAATATTTTCTAGACGTTTTCTATAATACTCGAATTTATACGTAAATAACCTGTCGGCTGGACTTAAATAAATATAATTTCCTCAATTTTTTTTAACAACTGTTTTTATTTCAAACAAATTATATAGATATTTTTGGAATTGGAAATTCCTGATATGGAGGACGAGGTAACTCCTGAAAATTCATTATCTTCTGAAATAAAGACAAATAATTTACATTTTATTCATAATTATAGGTACTACTTAAACAAATTGTTAAATAACTTAATAACTTAATGAACCTTGCTATTTTAGTGCATTTTAAATCATATCTACCTATATTTGTTTTTACTATTCGTGTAAATTATAATGTTAAAAAATAAAACAATATAATATACACAACCATAGAGAAATCAATTATAATTATATTTTAATATCGTCTTTAAGCATATAGTAAAATTGATAAAAGTTGTATACTTAATGTATGTTATGTTTTGTAAATTTATATTAATATTTGTTTAGATTTTTCAATAGATATAATAAATATAAGACATTGTTCTTATTATACGTATATATATGTGCATGCTATATTTTTTATGTGTTTCAAAATATGATTGCATATGACACACACATTTATATATATATATATATAAATGATTTAATAAACGTTAATTGGTCATAACTTTGATAATGGTCGTGTAGTAATTATATCTTTATTTTATTAATTCCTGAATATAAGAGACATAAAGGCAGAAAAAATGCTAGAATTGAATTTTTACTTTTTAAAATAATAATTGCCTACCCCTTTGTGTTTTTGAGAGGGGCTCATTTTATCCCCATAATAATAATGTTCATGATATATATAATTTATTAAAACTCTAAAGATAAGTCATTTTACACAAATGGGGTGCATAAATCATAAAAACAATTATTGTAAATAGTCATTTATTTTATATTTCGTAGAAAATGACCCTGGAAATAAATATATGTATTTTATTCAATTTGTAGTTCAGAAAAATGTCCTTAATTAATAATAAAAAAAAAAGTAGCTATGTTATTATTTTCGATATGACTTGATATACCTACCTATATTTTAAAATAAAATATACCTATTAATATAGGATAATATACAGAAAACTAGTATGATTACGTAACAATGACCTTCATGATAGTAGACAACCGGACAGGTACACTATTTGTGTTATAATATTCTGCTAGAAAAAAGGCTTTTTGTGTTTAGAACACACTATAAAATCATCATTTATTAAATTATACTAGGTTTTATTATAAAAATGTATAAATCCCTTAATTTTATCAACAAGTTTATCATCAATTTATTTACATTATCTCGAATAATTAATAATATACGTACGGTTTTTTTATATTATTCTAACAAAACTATAATTTATCACCAGCCTTAAAAATAATTATAAGAAAAAATATTTTTTTAAATTATTATTTTCTTTCAAATAAAGATGTATTGTTCTGTAAAGAAGATAAGCTTCATTTTTATATAAACAATTATTTTGTATTTAAAAATAAAAATAAAATACTTATTTTTATCTGCATTATTATTTACCTATTTATAATTTTGTATTTGTGTGTTTAATGGTCATATTATTTATATTTTTATATTACTTTTAGCTAGTATGCTGTTAAGTCAGTTTTGCTTTTGTTGATTTATATTGAATTTTAAAGCTGATTGTTTTGAAACTTATTATATAAACATAATAATTGGTCGGCAGGAAACTGTGATTTATAAACAACTTACAACATGTAAAACGAATTCTTTTGCGCAGAAAATATTGTTTTTATAATATGCCTTCACTCATTAATTGTATACTAGATATTTTTAATATAATTGAATTTATTTAATTATGTAACCTACCAAACTTTATACGAACAACATTTTTTTTTGTAAATAATCATTTGGTTGCTTATTACAATTACTTATAAAATTGCAAATTAATTATTTTATTTTATTTATTTTTAACTTTAAAATTAATGTTATCATATCAGTAGCAAATTCGAGTCGCACGTGCCCCACATTAATATTTGTTATCTTACTTTAAAAGTTTAAACTAACATAACAAAATTCCCTCAAAAATTCCAAAACTTAATAAACATCTTAATTTATTTATTTATTAATTTATTATTAGATCTATTATGAATATTTACAAAAGAAAACATTTTCTGAATTATTTCAACTGGTATTTAAAAAATCTATTTAGGTACCTATATCTAGTTTTTTAATAATATTATTTTAAAGCGATTTTGCAATATTTTTAATACAATAAAAATAAATCCATGTAGGTACTCGTACCAAACTATACAAGCTTCTTTAAAACTAATTTAATTAAATACGCCTCACAAAAATAATTTATAATTGGAACTATTTTGATTTTACGGGAAGGTGATAATATTATTTTAGGCTACCTGTATTTTACCTTTATTTACATGTTAGGTCAATTAAACAATATCCGGAAATTTTAAGCATATTTTTGTATTTCGTATATGTAAGGGTTGAGTAATATTATTCGTCACGGGATGAACAGTTCCAATTCCCAAGAACCAATATTCATTGTATTGGAGACTGGAGTATTCATGATACTGTGTTTCCGACTTGTTAAAATCTAGGTCATGCGTAAAAACATGTGATTCATATTCATAACTGCATACCCGTATATATACGCCTGTGCACTATACAATACAGTCGGCATTAAAAGATTAAATTATATTTTCAGTACAAATTATATTATTGTAGGTATTTTGATTCTGGGATGGTGAAAAAAATCGAATGGGGGAGTTATTGTTTAAACGTATAATATGTCGGTTTATCGAGTGGCCTTTAGAAAACATCTATTTATTTTTATGAACCTGCTGTCCAATATTTACAGTTTTGTTTAAATTTGACATTTTGAACCTAGAGAATTGCATCTTGTAACGACTAAGAACAAAAGCTCAAAATACCTATGACCTCATTGCATCGCGTTGACGTTCTCCAATTTACTCTCTTCTCGAAACATTATGTAACAGATTTTCTGTTAGTGAAGTGTATGAACGCGTATATTGTGAACTACATATGTAAAAAATATATTTTAAAAACAATTATTGTTTTCCGCACGGCGCACTCATACAATATATTTTATCATTCCTAATCAATAAGTTATAGCATTGTACAAAGGAATTTAGAATTTTGTAACAATTGATTGATTTGTTTTTAGTACTCGTGTAACAAAAATTTATTAAAAAATTACAGCTATTTCCCTTAGCGTGTTTATGATGATCTACATCTTATTTATTATTATTAAAACGCTTATTTTATTTATTATTTTATTTTTAATATTTTTGTTTACATCATATTTATATAAAAATGTATAATCAATTTACTTACGAATATGTTTATTTTCTGTTCTAGGTTTACGTAGATTTCGAACGACTCAATAAAGATATAATATGTTAGGAAGCAGTTTGCACCATCATCGGAACATGTCGTTCCCTCACGGTGGTTAGTACACCTATACATATTATATTGAAATTATTATTACTTATAAATTATTAAGTTATCAATATTTTATCGTATACATTTTTTATTATCTAAGACCTAAGTTACAATTATTGTTATAAGTAATAACGTGTAATATATTCTTTAAATTGTTTTTTAATTTTATTTTGATAATTGCTTAAAATTATTTTAAACTTTTTACGAGGTTTTTTATTTAATAATAATAAAAAAATCATAAGTTTGATATTTTCTACTTAGTACTTACTAGAGTTGTGTAAAAGTTACTGTGCAATCTTCTAAAGTAGAATAAAGGTTGGTTAACTATTTAACTATTAATAGTTGTCGAGTACAGCCCCCATCAGGGGCGTATTTATGGGGGGACGAGGGGGCCCGGACCCCTCCCGAAATAAAAAATGCATTTATTAAAATTGTTATTTTTGACATGGAATGTTATAGAATTCCTCCAAGGAAATTTAAATATATAATCGGCTCCCCCGAAATAAAAACCTACATACGCCTAGCGTATCCTAGCCCTCATGATATTATTCACAGCAGCATGATTATACAATATACATATAAATTAAATAAAACACAATTTTCTTGTTAAAAAGAAAAATACTAACAAAATTAGTTTGTATAGTGTATTTATAATATGTTTTCTAAATTTAAAAATCTTGATGAATAATTAATGAAAAATTAGTATAAATAGTCATAACAATGTTTAACTTTATATTTTATATTTACTCAAAAAACACAATTATATATTATCTTATGAATATGAATTATAGAACATAAAATTAGTTAATTATTTATCCATTTTATAAAAAAAATCTTCTTTATTACAATATTATTAGCATCTTATCATTTGTTATTTTAGTTAATCTGTAAAACACATAAAAACAATTGAGCTTAAAATGTATTTTAACTAGATTTTAATAATTTGAATCTAATCTTTTTCACAGTATTGAATATTAATTAGTTTTTAATTCATGACGTGTGATCATTTAAAATTTAGAATATTATGTTGTTTGGTCTATAAATATTTTATATAGTTTAATAACGTAATATTATATTATTTATTTAAATATACCTAAATTGTTTAGATTTTTAATAATTATATCAATATAATGAAAAAAAAAATCATTGTTAATCTTGTTCATACCATTATCACACTTAAAGAGATTCTGTATAGATAGAATAAAAATGAAATAGTATATAATTGGATTTTAAATTTAATGATCAATTATGCCGGTTCCAGCAGATAATATTAGGTAATGCAATATTATATTTATCAAAATGCCTTTGAATTAAATGTTATTATACATTTCTATTATTTTATTAATTTTGTTTGTGCTTCTGTTTAAATATTTTGATAAGATTTTAAATTAATATTCAATTTTATTTTATTTATTACAACAAATTTTAATTTCCTATTAGATGTTAATTAAATTCTTGATGTACCAATATAATACAGAAGAATCTTGATTAACTGTGCTCCTACTTTCAAAAATGTGTATGTATCAAAAGTAAACCTAATGGTGCGTTAACAATACATAATTATATTATATTATATGTTTGTTTAGGAACAATAAAAATAATAATCAATGAAACTATATGTAGACTATTTTTAATATAGATAAAAAGAATATTTGCTTCATATTTTAAGTCCTGATATAATTTTATAGCAAGACAATGTATATAGATATATACCATTGTTAAATAAATAAATAAAAAGTCTCAATTAACTGTGGTTTTCATTTATCTGTGTAACCCTCTCCCCACCATCATACTGGATAATTGAGGTTCTATTATGTATAAATATAATATACCTATGTAAATTATGAGTACTGTTCAATTTAATTTTTTATATTTTTTTTTAAATAATATATTCAAAAAATAAATTTCTTATTATAATAAACTAAAAAATTTTATTGTATATTTTGTAAATATTTCAGGTTCTGTGATACATAACAATATGCCTCCTACCGTTAGTAAAAAAATGGGCGGTGGCCGACTGAATGCCGTAGTGAACAAACTCCACTTAGCAAAACAATGTTCAACAGATAATACTTTTCAAGATATAGCTTCTGAAGAAAGCCGTTTATCTATATTACAAAACTTATTGAATCCTGCTCCATCGTCAAATTCAGAAAAGAAAAACTTACGTGCTCCTCCAGCATTGTTTCCACTCACTTCTGAAGTAACAATCCAACGTTACCCTGTTGTTCATCCAATAAATGATAAGCCGTTGGATGTTTTCCAAAGACTTAAACGTCTTGGAACAGACATTGAAATGGAAGAAATTGGAAATGAAACAACACTGAGTCTTATACCAGTTTCATCATCTCAAGGTGCTTCTGTTTCATGCATTCCAACAAATAATTACAAAACTAACTCTCCTGCTACCAGTCTCATAGTTCTGCCAAAAACCAATGTGTTCAATAATAGAAAAATACCAGAGCCTTCTGTTGTTCTTGAAATGAAATTAACTCCAAAACCAAAAGCTCAAAATATTTGTTTTAATGGGAAAACAGACATAAAAAAAAGTTATGTTTTTTCAATTGATCAATCAGAAATAAGTATAACAAATAATGGACAAAAACTATATTCATGCAATGTATGTTCAGGCATATATCAACGAAGAGGTGCTCTAAAGAAACACTATTTAAAGGCACATATTAATTATCATTTTTTGACATCTCGTGATTTGCAAATAGCTGGGTTTAAAGGTGAAAGACTTGAAAAAATAATAGAAAAGTGGAAGAATACAAAAGGTCATGTAGGTTACTACCATTGTCACAAGTGTTGTATATCGTTTAGTACAGCCAATGATTTACGACATCACGTGATGAATCATCCTCCTGCTTTACAATCTAATGTTTTGAAAAAACTACCCGATATTGTTACCAAAGTTTGTGAACTATGTTTATATTGTGATAAAAAAATTGAGAATGAAGAAGATCGAAAAAGCCATTTGTCCAAGATGCACCCACCCAAAAGAAGATGTCACATATGTACGTACTGTCAACTAAACTTTTTTGATTTGTACACATTACACAAACATATGTGTACCACTCATGAAGACATGTATTATGGCTGTGCAGAATGTAAAGAACGATTTATTTCTAGAGAATTAGCTAAAAACCATAAGACCATTTGTTTGAATAACTTATGTATAAAGTTAGAATCTGATAATGTAAAAAAAGAGCATTTGAAAGAAGAACCTGCAAAAATCGAAATACTAGAATTAAAAATAGATGAACCTAATAATGTTAATATTAAAAATGAATTATCAGATGAAAACCCGAAAAGAGAAGAAATAAAAAAAAATGAAGAACCTAAAAAAGAGGAACTCAAGAAAAATGAAGAACCGAAAAAAGAGGAATCAAAAAAACACGAAGAACTAATTAGAGAAGATGTAAAAAAGAAAGAAGAATCCACTAAAAGCTATCCATTTTACTGTCCAGACTGTAAAAAAGGATTTACTCAACAACCAAACTTAGCACGACACATGAGTTTAGGCCATGGTAAAAAGTTAGAGTATAAAAAACCTAAAAAGTTATTACAGCCTTCTAATAAAATAATTATATCCAAAAAACTTGTAAAAACTCAAGAAAAAGAATTAAAAGACGAAATTCAAGATTTATCAGCTAAAGGAACTCAATATGTTTTTTTGAATAATAAAAATGAGTTAGTCACAAAACAAGGAGTACCGTTTGATGTCTCTTATATGAACCTTGAGATTCAAAGTAGAATCAGACGTATGGTACCATCATTGTATCCTAATTCATCACCAATAGAAGATGATATGAGTTCATTAGAGGTTGATGCAGCTTCTTCATATGGTTTTCCAAGTTCTCATGGTAATTAAAAATAGTTTTATAAATGTTATTTTAAATTATTAATTTTTTTTTTTTTTTCATGTAGATGATGAAAGAAAAAAACTTGAAGGATTCAGCGGAGAATGGTTGTATCCACGTAGTTATATTTGTTCAGCATGTCCGGCTACGTGTTCCAATATCTGGGATATTTTCTACCATAAGTGGAATGTGCATCCTAATGTACTTTGCCATCATTATGACATACCATTAGATCAACTTCCATCTCAGAAATGGGTAATTTTATCATTTTACTTTATGAAACATAATCATTAATAATAATTATTAAATTTGAAGCGGCCAGAAAGAAATTTGAGCAGAATAGGGTTGTTGTCTGAATGTGAGGAGTATCAAACCAGTTTGCCACAGTGTACAAAGTGTGGAAAAATGGAAAATGATATTGCTCAGCTTCATAGACATTTGTTAGATTGTGGTGGTGATACTGAATGGCTTAAGACAATGATTCATACAACTAAGTCTCCTAATAGCAAAAAATCTAGGTAAGGTTTCTTTTATTTTATATATTTAAAAAATTTTAATTTTGATGTATGTATTAGAAAAAATTGGCGGCCTTTTAATTTTCGAAGGCGTAAGAATGGTAGAGCTAGACATGGTCTTAAACGTACTCCACCTACTCCACCTTTACCAGTTGTGAAAACTAAACCTGGCGATGGTAAATACTTGATATTCTTTTATCATTCAACTATTAAGTTATTTTATCTAATTTTTTTATTTTGCAGCTGAAAGTGTTAGTCGTATGATTGCAGATTTACCTCCTAAAAGAGTTACAAGACGTTTAGTATTTGAAGCTCCCAATGGGAATAACCAAGCAACAATAAATAGTGTAAGTAAAATATTGTCAATAAAAAATAAAATTGTAGACTATGCAATCATTATGATGATGAAGTTTTTCTTAGTTTTTCTTTATCTATTTGTTATTACATTTTTGATAATGATTAGTACAATGATTTATAATATATAATTAAAAATTTACACGCTGCTCTGAAACACAAAGAAGTCTGTATGCTCAAAGGTATATTTAGACAAACATTTTGATAGTTAAAAATTGATTCATTATCTTGAGTTTTTACATTTTTTAGGTTCCTATTGATATGAGCAGCCGTAATCCAACTGTTTCAAGTTCAACTCCATTATTTAGTAAGAAAGTTAAAAAGCCATTGCCAGTTATAACAGAAACTGCTATGCTTATTTCCGAAGCACCAGATTTCTTACGTAGTCTTAACATCATGCGTGCTCCACCAAAGCCTGCTGAACATGGACTTCCTGGCAATAAGACCGAAACTGAAGAAATAATTGCTGCTATGAAAGAAACTTTAATGGCTTCTCCAGCGCCCACCCCTGTTATTTTACCAAAGAAACGCAAAAGACCAATTTATGACTTAAAACAATTAGCTGAAAAAATAGCTAAGCACGACCATAATGAAATTCTTGATTCAAAAGTTGATGAAAATAATGACAACACTGAAGAATCTATTCCTATTCCTGTAGTAGTAAAAAATAAAGGCAAAAAATTGATGAATGAAGTAGAGGTTGGATTGATACAACAAAATAGGTTAAGGAGGAAGAGAGAAATTCCATCTGTACCTGAAAAGGTAGTGACAGTTCCACCAAAAAAGTTGAAAACTGAAAATCTTGAAAATAGCAAAAAGAATATAGTGGAATCCGTTCCAGTTATTAAACCCAAAAAACAGATTACAACAAAGAAAACACCTAAAATCCTCAAAAAAAAAACGATTGATGAAAATTTTGTTTCCAAAATACAAACCCGTAACAGGAAGAAAATTTTTACTGAGGAATCTATGTCCAATGAGATATTACTCTCAAGTAAAGATGATTCTTTAGCAAATAATGAATCTTCTAGTAGTTTTGTTGACTTTGAGTCTAGTCAAGAAGTTACTTCATCTGAGGTTCCTGAAAAACAAAAAACAGTCAAAGTAAATCCTTTTAAACCAAAAGCTAAAAACAGAAGAAAACCAGGAGTTTTTTTTGGGTGTAGAAAACGAAAGCGTAATTTAAAGACTGATAATAAAAAACAACAGCCTACTTCAAGTAAAGTTGATAATACACTTTTATTATTACCAAAGTTAGAGAATTCTGATTCAAATATATTAGTTTTGGATATTGATAAAACTGTACAACCAGAAATCATAAAAACTGATAATACCATACAAAATGCATCTCAAGAATTGAAAAAATCTGTTGAAAATGAATCCACAATAACAACTGTTAAAGAAGAAAATAAAGCCACAGCTCCAATTAGTGCTGATACACCTGAGTTAAAAGAACCAGAAGAAGCCGCAGAACCACGTTGGCATTCACAGTCTGATGCTTTTTTTGACTTACCTTCTGCTATTAGTTTGGGATCAATATTAAGCTCAGTTAATCAGGCTAGTTAATTTTGATTAAAATATAAGTATTTTATATATGCATTCTAATTTTAACATTTAAATAGATACTGGAAGGTCCTGACTGTAATGTTACGAATACAGAAGTAAATGATTATTCGTGGACAGAGTTGCAACATGCAATGGGGGCTACAGATGAAGAAATGGCTATATTACAAAATTTTGGTTCTAACTCATCTGAAGAAGGCCAAAATGTAACAAGTGAAAACTGCTTAAATCTATTAGACATGGACTGTGGAGAGGATATCAATAGCAATCAAGTAAATAAATTATTTTTATATATTGTATACAAGTTCAATTAAATGACTATCACAAATATTTATTATTGTAGGAACAAACAGATACTCAAATTAATAGTGAATTAAATTTCAAATGCAAAGTATGTGATCAATGTTATAAAGGTGTTGCAGCATTTCGTATTCATTCACTTGATGTTCATAGCATCGAAGATCCAGAATTAGGTAAGTGATATATTTTAAGATAAATGGTGGTTGAGTAATATAAAATAAAATTAGTTTGCACTTAAAACAATATACTGCTTATTTAGCACCTACTGGAACAAATAACAATTAAAATGTTGAATATGTTATATTCTCATAAAAATAAAGTTAATTTATAGTTAATCAATATATTACAGTGTTCTCTCGATTATCCATAAAATAGGGTGGTAGGGCATCCACGAATAAGCGATTTCTGCGGATAATCCACGTTAAACGTATCAACAGTTACCAAAAAGTATTAATATTAAACGAGCTTAGTGTATTTTAGTTGTTATCGATTAATTGGCTATCATAACCCAATTAAATTGTTAATGATCTATATTTATAATATATGTAATATGTATATGTATTTACTATTTATACATGTATATTAAATGTATGTAGATGATTCCACAGACGGCAGCAGATAATCGAGAGTACTCTGTATATAGTTAAGTAGTTATTTTGTATGCATGGAAAAAATTCTGTGTTGTGCTAACTATTTTAAAGGGCTGATATTAAACTTAACTATTATAATAATTATTTGTGATAATATGCATTAATGAACTTAAAAATGTTAATATATTTTTATATATTTGTTTTTACAAAATATTAAATTGTTTTTAATCATGTCTTGATTTGGACGAAAAAAAAATTGTAAGTTTAAATTATGTTTAAAAAAGTTTTATTGTTTTAATGTTTCCAATAGTTATTGATCATTTTTTATTTAATAAATTCTATTGTATTCATTAAATTATTATAATTATTGGAAAAATTAAGAATTTAGTATTTAAAAAATTTAATAACGTATAAGCCGTGAATAATACTTTTTACATATATTTTTATTTTGCAGTTAATGTTATAAAATCTGATTACCTACTTGTTTGTTGGGTTTGCAAGCTCATAATAGAAGGAGGAGCAGAAGAACTCGACGAGCACATGGCAAAAGACCATGAATTTGATGATACTCCAAATAGGTACATGTATTTGTTACAAGCTTGTAAAAAAAATAAAAAATCTAACTAAAATTTTTTTTACATTAGTGAAAACGGAAAGGAGTTGAAAAATAAAATGGTTAACAAGTTGGGTGAAATATTGGACCAGGCCTTAAAAAATCTCATTTCTTCTACACAAAAACCGTAATTACATAAATATTTGTAGAATTATGTACTAAATATTTAAATTTCAATAATATTAATTTTAGTTGTGCTGGCAAAACCTGGAGTGGTGGTGCAATAACATTGTTGGGCAAACTGTGTGCTTTACGGAACAATGAAAAGGGCACAACTGTATCTAGTAGTGTTGCCAATTCTGCTCTTGCTAAAGACTTACGCAAAGTAATTGGACGTAACAATGGATCTAGTGCCAGAGCTCAATCTAAAAGATCAAATACGGCTCATGCTCTCCAACTGAATGCACGTCTGGCTGCATTATCAGTGGCTGCCAAACGACTAACACCTTTAGTACGTGCCGATTGTTCGTCCAACATTTACAAATGTCCAATTTGTGACATTGGGTAAGCATTAGAAAAGTTTAAAACATTTATTGCAATCTATATTTAATTTTCCTATGATCTTAGATTTGAAACTACGAGTACTAGAAATAAGCACATTAGTCGAGCACACAATAGCCCACAGAAATCAAACCATGTGGAGACTGTTCAACGTAAGTAGTCTGAAAAAATTTAACATTTTATTAGCAGGCGCGTTATATAGGCAATTTCACTACATATACGCATATTGTTTTTGATTTATTTCTATCTGCGAGAAGTATGATATATTTTATTTGGAAACGGTAATTTTTTATTTATTCACTTATTCGTATTAATATTCTGTACTAGTGTTTCATAATTTTTTTATTTTCATACTATTGTCTTTTTAAGATTATTAAAAAAAATATATATAAAATAATATTTTTTTATTCTTAGTCGATTCAACACTACAGTCATTGCAGTCAACTGTACTGGAAGAAACACCTGAACCTTCTGATAATGTGCAGCCCATGTTTGCATTGGGTACAATGAACCGTAGAGGACTAAAAAAGTTTAATAGCACTTGTAGTGAAGAAGTGCGAGCGCGTGCAAAACAAGCATTGCGTGACCTAGAAATTAAGTCCAGATTGAAACATTACACATTTTCTGGTGACCATCAACCCTCACCCAATTAATTCGACTGTTTGTCACTGCCTTTCTGGTCACCTTGTATAATAATTCCATGTTAACGGATTGCCAAACTGTGTTCAATTCACCCATAACTCGTTTATTTTATTTCTTGTCAATATTTCTATGATATGATAATATATAGGTTATTATGTTTTAATTTTTTCTGTAAATAATTGATATTGCAGGTAAATTACTACTTGTTAATTATGTTCATTGAAATATTCCCTATAAAGACATTATTTTTTTGTTTTGTTGTTTTTATTCTAAGGTATTTTTTTTTATTTTTACCTAAATGCTTATCATTTTTTTAGGCAATTTTAGACTGAATAGTGTTGTTCTTTTTTATCATGATTTTAACAAAACAAGAAATTATTACATCTAATGAGCTTAAAAAAAATTATTTTAACTCAAATAAATTTTTTTCTTTATTTAACTTCTAATTTATTTATTATTTCTTTAGTGATAATTAATTATGTATTATACTTAATCTATAACTACAAATCGTGTAACTGATGTGCCTTTGTATTATATTATTAATATTTTTATTTACACATTTTGTTGTAACATATCATTTTACAAAGTCACTTAAACTTGTCAAGGATAAAACAAGATTTTCATCTGTCAATCTTCCACTTATGGCTTTTGTATTTTAACATAATAATTATGATGTATAATTGGGTAACTATGTTATGTGTAATTATTATTTTATTAATAATAATTAGTTAATACTAAAAATAAAAAATTGTTATTGTCTAGACAAATATCATTATTCATTAATAATAATAAAAAAAAAAAAACAAGTTTGTACTAGATTTGAAATATATTATGTAAAAACTGTTCAACAATATATTTTTTTTTCCCCATCACAAAGTTATTAAGACTGAAGTTAACTAAAATTAATAAATTGATCACAGCCATCCTATATATTGTATACACTTAATCCCATGTCAATATGTTGTTGCAAATAAGCTGATTCTCTTCAAGTTGGTAATTATTTACATACAAGCAATTACATGCAAAAAAAGGATAAATACATAGTTTATTTAAGTATACATTATAATACTAATTTAACTAATTTCGACTTAGTATGGGAGGGTTTTTGTGTAATTTATCAATAAGGCCATTAAAATTGGGAAAAATTAATAAGAAGCACGAACTAATCAAAACATATGCCAAACGTTTGTTTAGGGTTTTGTGCTGGAGCATTACGACGGCTAAATAAATACCACGTCTTGTGACATCGCTGCCCATTAAATGCTTCAACTCATCTAAATAATATATATATATTTAAATATTAATACATTTAATCAATATTTTTTGATGCTAATGATTTACCAGAAACAGATGACAGAAGTGCACATTTAGCTGCCACTAATGTTCTAAGCTGTACTTCTGCATCTCGAAATTGTACTTCTGTAGCACGTACACCATCAGGCCACAATGAATTTCTATATAGGATATTGATAATAATTAAAACAGTATTTATGTAGATATTATTAGTTGTTATAATAATACTTGATTGCAGCAATCAATAATGACACCCTATATGGATCAGTGACAGTCGCTACATACTCTTTGAACCTCCTGTTAACTACATGACCGAATGAAGCCCTAATAATATGTTGTAGTAACATGACAAATCGTTTTCGAAGCCATTGTTGTTGTTCATCTACTTCAAACAATTCTGTTAATAACAGTAACACTGCACGCATTGGCATATTGTCATCATCCTATAAACAAATTGAAACATTAAATGTATAAATGTTTTTAGATTCTAAGAAGAGCAATAATATTGATTTGATTATTTTCAATAGTCTACTTGTTTTTTTTTTTTTTTTTTTTTTTTGTTATGTGTATGATTAAATTTTAATCATAAATTATCAGGAAAATTAAAAATGAATTGAGAAATTATTATTAATTATTTTAAAGTTATTTTCATAATTCAACAATTGTTAATATTAAAATTTTCTACAAATGGTATAACTTTCCAAATATTTTGAATTTTTTGAGTATGTGAAATTAAAATGTAACAAATGTTAAATTATTATGACAGGATGAAAGTACCTCGTACTACTGATGAAGAACCTCATATTTAATTACAATCAAAAAATCTAATAAAACAAAAGTAACTATTTTTTTTTATAGACAAGTTTTTAGTAAGTTCATTACACATACAATTGCATATTCTATAGAATATTATATTAAATATAAAAATATTTAATTTAAATAAGTTTTTGTTTTTATTCAACTTTACTTACATTTCCTGACTTTCGATGGACTGTGTATCTACAATTAGTTGTTTGAGTAGCATCCCTCTCTCACCCCAAAGTAACAACTAAATTCAATTTACTACCATAAGTTGCGCTTAGTTGAATATAGAAACATTTTTAATATCTACTATAAAAGATTATTCCACATGCAAGAAAAAACTTTATTTGTATATATATATATATATATAAATTCATTGCTTTGCTCAGAAAAAAAACATAAAATGAAGTATATTTAGTAATATAGGAAAATAGACGGATATGCTCACAATTATTTTTTTGCACACAATGATATACATTAATTTAAATTTAACACAATCATTACAACTATACAACAAAAGGGTACCCACGTGCCTACCTTTATTGTTATTTTACTTACTTCCTCGACCAACATTCTATTAATTGGTTTTGATGGACCAAGTACTTTGCTTATATTGTCCATTACACCATCAACAGTATTAAATATATTATCAGGTACAGTTTTCACAACGTTTCCAACAACCTTCAATGGGTTAAACAAGAGATTATCGACAGTCTTAACAAGATGACCAGATAAAAGTGCTTTTTTGTCTTCAGGTCTTTGTTCTAGGAATTGTTCGACCATTGTTTGTATCCCAGGATAATTAGCTACAGTTGACGATTTCAATAGATTATGTATAAATTGATTTAGCATCAACATACGCTTTTCTAAAACTCGTCTGTCAGCATTATGAAATGTTTTTTTGGCTGGGAATGATAGTTTGCCTAGTTCAGAATACTATAAAAATAACTAAAATTATTATGAATTTCTAATATTAATTTAATTATAACTTAACCTTGTCTTTTACTCTTTGGTAGAGATCATAAAAATCAGAATATCGCTTGTAAACATGCCAGTTCTCTTCTTTCCCAGACATATAAACTCTAGTAATAGAAACTGCATAAACGCCAAATGTCTTGCCACCCTCATGTACGAGTCCTAAAAAAAGAAATGTGATGGTTAAAATAATTTTAAGTATATGAATTTATTATTTTTGATAATAACCAGTTTCAATTATGTCTGCTGACAATATTGATTTGTCATCTTCTGTTTGGCCAGGACTTACAGGTTTACCGCCTGAGAGGAAATCACTTACTTTGTCTAAAAAAAATAACATAAATAATATTATAGAATAAAACAAAACATGACTCAACTTGCCACCAGTCCCTTTAAAAAGTTGTTGTACAGCATCCATTGGTATTAAAAAATCAGTAGCTGGCATAGCTAATTCTGGTTCAAAAATATCTTCAGAACCAAATGATTTCATTTCTAAATCAGTTATTAATCTTGAACAACATTCATGCTTACCGAAACCTGATATAATTCCTTTTTCAGGCTGAATAAACATATTTTAATTAGTTTTAATAGGATAATTTTATAATCAATAATTTAAAAAAATAACTATCAAAAGTAATTATATTATTTAAAATGTGTATTTAAGTTCAAATATATTATGTAAATTCTTTATAAAACTGAATAGTAATATATACAAATACCTTTAATAGTGTCTTGTACAATGTATTTTGAACTTCATCAAACCATGTTTCATCTACTGGATCGACTTGAATTTTTTTTGCTAATGATTTTACAAGATCATCTCCAAGTTCGTTTTGAATATCAGGCTAATTAATAGATTTATTTTACTATTAATGAAATTATAAATTACAACCAACTAAATTTACCTTTTGACCAATATATAAGGAATACAATTTTTTTGCTTCATCTCTAATATGATCTACTGTTGCTAAATCAGATGATGAATACTGACTAGGATCTCCACTAACATTTTGCATTTGTTCATGAACAAATTGTTTCCAACCTAATATAGTTAAACATTTTACTCCAATTCAATAACATAACACAATATGTACTAAAAACTCACCATCAATATTGATATAAAATGATATAAAACTATCACAATTTATTGTAGTCAAATAATCAATGAAGTATGGCAAAGCAGTTTTACTTTCTAAAATCCACTTTAAAGATAATGAATCATTCTTTGGAGAGGACATAGAATGTTCAAATGATAATAAAAAGTCTAAAAAAATTAATAATAAAATCAACGTATAGTGATATTCTAGATATTTAATTTATATAAATTATAACTTTATAAACTACTATAACTATATATTTTACCTAAAGATCTGTCTGATTGTTGAGGGATAGAATTAACAATTGACTTAATTAAATCAGATAAAAATATAAGACTGCTCAATTGTTGTTTTGCTCTACTATCTGATTCACCAGAATCTCTCGAACGCTAAAACATTTGCACTGTTTAATAAGGAAGTAATTACACTATTACTATAGCATACCAGATTCATAATTTCTTTTTTGACTAAACTGTGAACAGCATTTAATTGTTGATTTGATTTAGTTGACCTCAATACTGTAAGAAATGTCTCATTAGTTACTGGATAGTCGCTGCACTAATAGAATAAAAAAAATATGCAACATTAAATAATTAATAAAAAATAAAAATTAAATCAAGTTATTTATCAGTCATTTACCAGCCATATAATTAATTGATTAACATAATCAGGATTACTGAGCATGTTTATAGTTGTTAAAAATAGTTTATTTGATATTATTTCACGTATCAATATGCGTATTGTTCGACAATTAAAATCATTTTCAGGAATAATATGGTATATCAATGCTTCTGATATATCCCTAAGCCATTCTATAATAATTATATAATAAATTTAGTAACATTAAACAAGATATTTATACAATTTTATTACTTCTTTCATAGTTTTCATCCAAGCATACATTTGCATGTGATGTACCAAATCGGTCAACATCTTGTTCATGTTGGAAAAATAAAGTTTCAAAATCAACTTCTTCAGAATTTTTTGTGGATGTAGCTTTCAACGATTTTCTATAAATACGAATATGTTTAGCCACTTCTTCCGACAAGTTTGTACATACAAATTGTAGAAAATCTATCTGTTGTAATTGTTTGGCCATACAACTGATCAAATAACTAGTTGATTTATGTATTTGAATAGGAAAATCTTCATCATCGCTTAATTTGTCATACCTTGGTCAATTATAAAAACTTTATGAATAAATGATTATATATAATAATTAAATAGAAAATAAGTTTTTACCATGGATATACATAATCCCTTAGAATATAGTCCATAATGTCAGACAATTGGTGATCTATATACTCAGAACCACTCAAGTTCACATCATCTTCATTTATTTCTTTGGTAGAAATCTTAAATAGGTACATAATGAAAATTACATTAGAAAATTGAAGATAAACAATTAACTATATGTGAATTTACAGATTTGGGATCAAAGAGACTGTAGACGACTGTGTATTCTGAATCTTTTTTCAATGACTCCACGTACAGAGCAGATTCTTTTTCAACAGTAATGTAAGCAAACCATATTACACTAAACAGAAAATCAATTTAAATATTTCAATTTGATAAACGTGTCTTCAAAGTTACCTCAATAAAAATGCTAAGAGTACTGAAACAACAATGGTAGTCAACCACAAACCAAAAGTTGTTACGCATAGCACAGTCAAAATCAAGACCCAATAATAGTAGATCATGGTTGACGACCTTTCCTCTTCTACTCGAGGCATCAGTGGTTCTCGAATATCATGTCAAGTGTATTAGTGTATAGGATGATGAACAACATTAGTATAACGACGGTATATCAAATTTCGAGTAGCTTAGGTAAGTGATCAATAACAGGCGGTATTTTATTCATTCATTTAACGGCATTTGTAAAAGCTGATATCCAAACCATCGCGTACACTACTTTTTTAAAATAATAAGTTATTCATATTCGGAGATATTTTAATAAATAATAATTGTCAAAATCTAGAATTCGGGCAGTCGCAGCCCATGATAAAGATTCTTTATCATGGCGCAGCCCAAGAACAGTGAATAATAATTGTATTATTATTATCATAATAACCATAATCTATTTTCTATATCAACAAGTTATTTTCGTTTATCAGAGTACCAATAATTGATGAATCATGAATGATGATTATGCATGAAGAGTGAAGACATTACTGTTATAGTGTTATATAGAAAAAAAATTGTAAGCGTGTAGTTGCTGCCAGCTGAGATTCTTTTGATAATTATTTATAGGGGAACCTAAACCCCCTAAAGATTATAGGGGTATAATTATTACAATATTATAATTATAAGAAGTCTGTGGTTCGGACATTTGCTTATCATTCTCACAACTAATTACTATAGGAAGTTGCCAGTAGCACATAGGTGATAGATGGCAGGTTTGTTGAAATGGTCGAGTATACTACTGACTACACTAAGTGACTACTGTATTCTGTATGGTGGATAGAAATGATATGATTGCTTTACGCCTTTCGGACTTACGGTTCATATTAAAAAATGTCATCCAACGACCACCCGTATTTGGCAAATTGCTTATGAAACATACAACTATACAAGTATACAACCAAATGCATCCAATATGATAAAAAAAACGCTTATATAAATGCAAGGATATAGAATAATAATTATTTTGATTGTACATCTACATCCGTGCTATAAAATAATGAGCATTAGACAATTAATGTTAATGTAAAAATGATTCATATTCATTTACCTATAATATGTCATTGATATTAACACCTAATACCCATTAATACTTTTTATTATGTAAGATAAAATATAAATAGTTATATAGAAATCTGTGAATGCCAATGTGCTACTACAAAATAGAATATATTATAATTTATAATGAACATTGAACAAACTTCTTCATAAAAAAAAAAACATACAGACAAGTAGACCACAATAAAATAATTACAGATAACCTCCGGCCGATGATCTCGAATATCTTTGATTTATATTCATGACGTATCGTTATCGTATTATTACCCTTATCATTTTACGGTTTCATATTTTTGCTTTTTGGTTCCAAATCAACTATAAACGTCATTACTCATTATTCAATTCAATATTCATTACTATTTAGTATTTATCAGTACTCGGTGTCTCTGTGTTTTAGTGTTCTTAAGACTTTTTTTCACTCTCTTTTTTGTTACTCTGTTAGGTTTTGATTTTGTTGGTCGTCCGGTTTTTTAATTCTTAAAAATTATTGTTGGCGGTTGCGATATGAATATATTTATAGCAACAGACTGCCGACAGTTGTAGTGTCTGGACGTTCTAAGTTCTCACGACTTAACTTACGTTAGTTTAAGCTTGACTTCCGTTCAATGTCAAGAAAGTGTAATAATTAGAACGCCAACAATGGGCAGTATACTCTCGCGATTTAAAGTAAGTCTTAAAAGTATTTAACTAGTATAATATTATATAACACATTGTAAAATATTTTTTCCGAATTAAATAGGAAAAAAATAAAAGTAATAAATATATATATATATGTAGGCACCATAATTTGATCTAGTAATTGGATTGATGTAGTAAACCAATTGATTTATTGTGATGTTACCATTTCAATGATCATTAGTGGTTGATTTATGAAAATTAAAAATATTATATAATAGGTACATTGACTTAGTATTCATTATTTTTTTAAAAATGTATACGTCTTACCTATAGAAAAAAAAAATAAAATGATAAAACATAATTGTTGGTATCATTTTGAATATTATGCCGGATTCAGAATTGTAGGTATTATATTATGTATTTTATTGTATTTTTTTTTATGATTGGAAATTTAAAATGGTTTGGTCTTTATAAAATAACAAATAAATTAATTGATTCCAACAATTAAAATTTGTATTTTGATGTTAAATTTATGGCAATATATTAATGTTTCACAAATATATATTTTTTGTAGAAAAAAAAAGATACAAAAGCAATTTTGGAATCCTTAGAAGATGTAAGTTAAATATTACTACAATTTATGCATTTTAACATTTAAAATAAGCATCAATTTGTTTATTTAATATTTATACTGTTAAAATATTGTTTTAGGAAATTATGTATATTGAAAATATGACCTCAAATACTTCACCAATAAATTATTATAAAATAGTTTTCCATTCAGCCCTTATGTATGGATTAATTTATATACTTTATTATTTTGGTATAATTCCTTATGAATCATTTAAAAATAACTACATAATGGCTGTTTTTGCAGCCTATCCAATCATGTAAGTTTTAAATAGTTTAAATATTTGGTTGGTTCTAATAACAATTATTGTTTCAGAGCTCTTTATTATTATAAATTTGATGTTTGGTATTATAATCGAAAAATAGTTACATATAAAAAAAAATTAATAGAATTAAAATCTGTAAAGAAAAAAATACTTGATGAGGTAATGGAAAAAGAAACATTTAAAGTTGCAAAAGAAATCTTAGAAAAGTATGCTCCTCATCAACTTCAATCCATGACTTCTCAAAACTTTGTAAGTAGATCTAAATTTATTTTTATTTTTATTCATTATGTTAGATAGTGTTTTGGATTTAGATTAACCAAAGAGCACTTCCGTCTACAAACAATAGGCCACCCTATACTTCTTCTGGTAGACCATTAACTAGGACATCGAATATGGATCATCCACCAGCAATAATGCCATCAGCAGTTAAGCCAAGTTAGCATTTTATTTCATTAATATAATACTGTAATATATATATTATTTAAAATATTAAATCAAAACTATTATTCAGGGTTAGCTCTTCCAAGACCAGTACTCTCAAGGGACCGTACAATATTTGATCGTTTAGCTGATAAAGTTCTAGGTGATGGACCTCAAAATCGATATGCTTTAATTTGTAGAACTTGTGGTTCTCATAATGGAATGGCTCGTAAAGAAGAATTTGATTTCTTAGGTATGAATATTACATTTTATGAATTGAATTATCACTAGCTGTAGGTGTTTATTGAACGGAATTTTACTTATTGATTTTGTTACTAAACATCGTATTGTTCCTTAATATCAAGTTTAATAATAACTACAATGACACCTCACTTAATAAACATTTCTATCAATGAAGAAAATAATAATATCCTAGAAACCTGTATAATATAACATACTATTTTTATTATATATAGAAATAGTAATATTTCTCTACAATATTTTGATAAAGGACAACAATCTTAGTTTAAAATCAAATATAATTAAATATATATATGCATTCTATGCAACTGTGTCATTATATTTTATATAATATAAATTTGAATGTATTTGTGTCTTCTTATTTGTTTGTACAGTTTGTAGTTGAAGTCATATTGTTTTAAGAAAATAATATATTATAAATTTATGTTGAATAATATTTAATTATAGCATATAGATGTGCATATTGTTCTCAATGGAATCCATCTCTTAAGCCTAGACCTCAGTTAGCAATTAGCTATGTCAATAATGCATTAACACAAAATGGTCGTGTTACATCTTCTGAAACTATTGAAGAAATAACTGATGAATTATCAAAAACTGATTCAGACACAAATGAGAGTGAAAATTCTGAACATAAAGATTTAATAATTAGTAAGACTAACAATAATATGCTCTGTTAAATTTTTTTAAAACATGAAATGTATTTTCTGTTTTAGATGATTCAGGTCCCACAATTGAAGAGGTGGTGGATCCATCACATGATTCAAATTCTAAAACTGAAGATGAAGAAGAATCAAAAGGTAAATTAATGTTTAAGCGAACAGTTAATTTAAGAGACTATCATTTTTACATGTACAGAATTGTAGTTTGATAATTGAGTTAATTCATATTAATATTTAAATTATCAAAAAATTGAAACTACTCAATGACAATGTTGGCATGTTATTCTTTAGTATATGTTAGTAAAATGAAACAGTGGCAGTGTGAAAGTAATTGTTTGAGGTACAACTCAAAAACCAGTAGTATAGATTGGGTAGATGTGTAGGTGTCAAGAAATGTGAAAGTTAGGAATAAAATATTCATTATTAATAATTTATCTACATCTTAGTATTTAAGTCTGGTCATGAGTTGAATATCTGAAAAAAATACTATTCCTTTAAAAAGTTTAATTATTTTTGTTTCCATTCTGACAAATACATTGTACGTGGGTGTAATGTCCTTTAAGTCTGAGTTTCTTATGTAATAAATACTTTTTTAATAAATTGTTTATATATTTATTATATATTTTAGATAACTCCACGTCAGTAGCTGAAGAATCATTGCAACTTAAATTATAATAATATTAAACCAATTATTGTGGGGAAGGATCAATGAAATGGTGTTTATAATTAATTTAATATTTGTTGATGTTTAAATTTAATGTTAAACAGAGATTGTAATTAACTCCATAATAATGGAAATATTTACTAGAACATTTTTGTAACTAATTATCTTATATAACATTTGTTCACAATTTAATAATGTATACAGGGTATTGAAATATTATGTTTTTTAATTTTTATGATATAATCAATCATAACTTTAAATGTTCGTTAAAAACTAATGTATTTTAAAAGTGTTTATTAATACTTTATTATTAAGGAAAATTATATGTATTCTATGATAGAATTTTTATCACCTGGTTGATGTAATACATATATACCTATACTTTTTTATTACCGACTGATAAATATAAATTCATTGGTTAATTATATAGATTGTTTTGGTATATATTTGATTGTTTATAAAAATCAAAATAGTTTCAGCTATAAAACAAAGTTTTGCTGTTTAATTGTCATGGTATTCAAAGTAACGTAGTTAGTTCGCCACTGTTGCACACTATGTTTAAAAAAACAAAGTATACAGATGATTTCAATAAAATATTTTTTTTTTTCTGGAATATTAGCAATTTATAAAAATAACCATTAATCTTGTATACTTGTAATTATATTATTTGGATCATATAAGGTGTAGGTATAATCTTAACATTATAAAAAAAACGGGCAAGTAGGTACCGCTCTGCAGTACATTAGGTGCCGTGTAGATCATTATTATATATTATAGGAGTGTTCAATTTGAATCCACTGATAGGTATCATTGTATACAAAAAACGATTCTGAACGAAGATGATTTGTCAGCCTAGGATATAATTTTTAGTGGTTAGTCAAAAAGGTGGTTTATGTTTTAATGGCCTGAATACACCAAAATTTAAGTTCTTTTATAATAATTGTAAGCTAAGCTTATGAAAAACCTTATATTAAATTTTCAACTCTTAGCTACTTATACAACAATTTTTATGAATTATACCTACAAAATAATTTGCAAATATTTAGGAATTTGATGAATTTTTGTCAATATTTGAACTTCAAATGCTATTAAAAAAAAAATTGTGCTTATGTATTCTTATAATTTTTTAATGACTATAAGAATAACTTATGAGGAACTTTGCGTTAAATTTTCAAGTATTTTGATTGTGCCAAAAAAATTTAATCGACACTTAAAAAAAAAATTTTCAGAAAATTTGAAAATTTCAGTTGTCAGTTGTCTATAAATAGCTAAAAAATAGTCAAAATATTTTGAAAATTAAATTACGTAAAGAAAAGGCCAATCTTAATAACTGGTAAAATTCAAGTATCTAAGACCTATACTTTTTGAATAATAACAAATATTTATAATCGTTTGAGGATAAAACATTATCGTTACGCTATTTCTTAAAAATTTAAAATTCAAACGCACTTAAAATTTTTCCTATAATGATGCTTCGAGTTTTTTCTATGGATACTTGAGGGAAAACTTAGTGTTGTATTTTTAATCCTTAGGTATTAACACGAAAAATTAGATTTCTTAAAAATTTGAACTTATATTTTATTTGAAATTATAAAAAAATATTGTGACTAACGTTTTTTAATTTGTTTTATCTACGATAAGAACAACTCATATGGAACCTTGTATTAAATTTTCAAAATTTTTGAGTATAAAAAAATAAAAAATATATAAAAATTCCCGTTTTTCCGTCATTTTAGTTTCTGAATGAAAAGATGAATGTATTAATTTTACAATGATGTGTGTCTGTACTCTGTGTACAGCATGACTGCCATAACTAGTCGAAATAATGCTCCACTTTCAAACTATGGGGTGGTTTCTGATGGAAAAGTGAAAATTTAACACTCCTATTATATATAATAATGATCCACACGGAACTTTATGTACAGCAGAGCGGTACTCACTTGCTCGCTTTTTTTTTGTTTTTCTCGATTTTTTTGAAAACTGTTGGAAAATGTTTATTTTTGACCTTTTTAATTCACCAAGGATATTCACTTTTCCATCGGAAACCACCCTCAAAGTTTGAAATTGAAGCATTTTTTCGATTACTTATGCTGTACACACACACACATCAATGTAAAATTAATACATTCATCACTTCGTTCAGAATCTAAAAATGTGTGAAAATTGTGAAAACATATTAAATATAAGGTTACTATAGGTAAGACTATGTTGTCTTCATTAACATAGCAATTTGCTTTCAGTAGAACCGAGTAGTTCAGTAGTCTATCATCAATTTTAACATTAAAACAAAATTATTGACCTATTATAAAAATTAAAATATTTTTATATGTATTCTTTTAAATTTTAATTGTTACTCATGAGCCACGAGACATCACAACATTTACACCTCAAAAATCATATAATGTATTTATAAGTATACCTAGCTTATGTTTAAATGATTGCCTGATAAAAATTATTATAGCATATATTAATAATATTATAATAATTAAGAACTGAGGCATAAAAAACAGCTGTATGTTTTGAGTAATTTTCTAAGTTAAAAATATTTTTGGAAATCATTGCATTATAATATACTCCAAACATTATTTACCAATACACCCCATGCCACATGATTAATGGCAACTGACAAGTATTAAGTGTACAATGATACTGTATTCATTAGTTTAGTAAAACAATAATTTTTATTCAATTTGAAACTTCTCCAATCAACCGGCTGTACCTAGAAACAAAATTAATTCAACTCAATATGAATTATAAGAGGTAAGTAACTAATATATGATTTTTTTTTAAATAACAAATAGAAATAAGTTTTGATAGTAATTCCATAAATATAATATATGCCTACAATCCTTATGCATATTTCTCTTTATTTTTTTTAACATTTTAATAAATAGATCTTATTTAATTCTAAAAAAAATAAACATTGTAAAATTAATAAAAATTTAAATTATATTCATTTATTATTTAAAAACTTAATAATGATATAAGTAATAACATTTTACAATAATGTTTCTATATTTATTAACAATAGAAATAAATAATACAAGAATATGAGTAACAATAGTTATTTAATTTAACAAACTGAATTGGCATAAAATGGGTAGCCAAACCTTAATTATATCAAATTTAACAGTCATATTTAGCGGTTATTTATCTAAGTTGGCCCAATACCAGGAATGTTTAGTATACTACATTTTTGTTAATTAGATATCAATATTCAATATTAAATTAACATTTAAAAATAATGTGTTATTTAAAAAACAAATGTATTATTAAATAAAAAAAAATATGAGATACAATGGTTGATGAAAATGTAATGAAATTAAATAAAATTGTCTTAACATAATTAAATTTGTGCATAGTTAAAATTATAATATTATTATAGGTGACTGTGGGGGTGGCGGAGGAGCTTCTATTGGTGGAGGTCCAATATCACAATCACTAGATGGTAAAGGTGATGTAATGTTTTCGTAGGAATGTAATTCAAATCTATAACAGACATAAAATAAAAAATAAATACTTGTATGGATAGTTTAATTTATTACATTAATAATGAAAAATATCATAATTGTAATAATAATAGGAAAATAACTTGTGACTTGCGATAAATATCCTAAATACTTATAAGTATCCTCGACTCTCAAGTGAGCAATCAATTTTCTTAAATATTTACTATTCAATAAAAAGATAAATTTATAACTAAAATAATATATTATACCACCAAACTGGGATAATACATTTTAACTACTAACATAAAATTAATGTAGACATACTAACACATTAGAAGTAGGCGAATTAGGACATGAATCTGCAGTAGTTGGTATGGCTTGTGTTGGTATATTTGGTTTTCCAGGATCATAACCAAGGAGTTCAACAACATTTGATTTGTCTAGAGTTGGAGACACTAAAGGTGAATCAGTTGTAGGGTATGTGTTGCATGTAATAGCATTTTTTAAGACCCTCTGAGCTGTACAAGGGTTTAAGGTTGGCACATTTTCTTCACCTACGATTGTTGCTAGTTCATCTGTATACTTTATGTTCAAGTATTCACGGCCAAACATCTCAATTTTCTAAATATAATTTAATAAAAACCATTTTATTCAGTAGAAAAAAAAAACTAATTAATTTGTTTGACTATCAACCTTTTCAGCTGATATTCTTGAACATATTGATTGTACATAGTGATTAATAGCTGTATAAATGAATTGATATTGTGCTTCAGATTGTACAAGTCCAGGGCGAAACGATCTTACCAAATGTGTAGTGCGCTGAATATCCAGCTCACAATCAAGTCCTAACATAAATAAATAATCAATTATCATAAATAATAATATACATTAATACTTAAACATTATTTATTTGTCTTAAAACATACCTTTACGGTTTATTAAACCAATGAGAAGGTCAAGAACAACAAATGTACCAGTTCTCCCAATTCCAGCACTACAATGTACAGTTAGAGGGTGTGAAACGTCAGAACGAGCTTCTATGTTAAACTGTCGAGCATTAACTACAAACTGTAGATCAAGAAGTGATCCTGCATCAGAAGGAACTCCATGATCCGGCCATCCCTGCCAAAAGTTGGAGTTTTGTGAAAATAAATAACTTAATCGATTATGTTATATTCAAGAGGTAAGTGAAGCAGGAAATAAGATAAAATCCATTGTTATTCAAGTGATTCTCGTTCTTTTAGTGACGACCCCCAATTAGATATTTAATTTATTTTTCAGCACCTTAAAACATTTTTCTTATACAATAGAACCTCATTAATCTAGACAACCGTTTATAATACGTAAATTATGCTAGTTTATGTCGTAGATTAAAATAAACAAAAAAATGAGTTCTACAAATATCCAAATAATTAATTTTTAGGTTAAATATTGTAAGACATACATATGTATTTATATTCAGTTTGAAACTTGTAGAATAAAATATCCATTAAATTTTTTTTTAAATTTATAATTTACAATTTTTGGTTATTTTGTTTAATACAGACTTCCATTAATTCGGAGCCTAGAGCCCCAAATAGTCTAGATTAATTAGGTTCTACTGTACATATATTATAATGACTCCTTGTGGACTCTAAATAACTAATTGACAATCATCAATGAGTTCACATTATCAAATTGAGAATCACTAATCTAAAAGTACTAAAATCCCTTCGTATAAAAAAAAAAGGTTTTAAAAGCTCTACCACACACAACATTTTATGATAATAGTAGGTAATCAGCATCTGTTATAAATATAATATGTTTAACGAGAGACTGCAACTTCTTGGCCCATCCAAATAACAGAATTCCACTACCAAGTGGTTACAGCCATGAGAATAGTAATGAGTAACACACAGACCATGTGCTTTGATTGCAGTTTCTCATAGCATGGAATATAATAACATGTAATATTCATTTACCATATAATGATACTGAAATATTCTTCTGTGTCTGTAACCTGGAAGAGATATATCAAACATTCTTACAACCATATCTTGTTGATGAGCGTACTCTCCGAGATTTACAACGGTGATTTTGCTATACTCATTTGTCTGACCTAGATCTGGCCAATATTTTATACATTTCTCCTAAAAAATTTAAATTATTTTTATAGTTTAAAAATAATTAAAATATTTAATGGGAACATACTTTGGACTTTTCAAACAATTTTGTAATCATAACAATTATACGGGAATCTTCTTGCCATATCATTCTCCAAAAGTCATCAACTGTATTATGTAGACAACCTTGAGTGACTATATAATTACGTGTTTCGTAGTTATCAGCCAAAGCAAATGGCTCAAGCTTGAAAATTATTTAAATATTATTATTTTTGACCTATTTAGAAAGGTAAAATAATTACTTTGATCATATTTGCATTGATATAGTCTGCACCTGGTATACTCTTATCACAACATTTTAATATAATTCTAGAATGGTCATCTAAAACGGGTATAAATATAAGTAAGAAATTTATTGTAATAACTTATTGACATCACAAACATACATGGTAAAATGTTACGATATCGATTCTTGGATTTATTTTCATCTAAAAAGCCAATATCTTTTGTTGAATCTCGTTTTGTTTCCCATTGTTGTAATACATCAAATTCTTCCCAAAATCCACCAGTTCCAAAAGAATAATGTTGATATTTCTGATGCTATACCATAAAACAAATAAATATTTAATATATCATTATAAAAAAAGTTATCAAGTAAGTTACCATTCTCCTGTACATTAGGTATAGAGCACTTAGGCATTAAATTAGGATAGCTATATTTTATTTTACTTAAACTAGGATAAACATTATTTAAATAAATTTCAAGAAAAAAAAATCATATCACTTCTCCACTGTTAATTAGCAGTTTTAACATTTTATCATCATAATATTTTTATGACTAGAAAACCACATACAATGGTTAAGACACAAATTTACATGGTAAAATCTAATACAAGGTTACAAACTGAAATGAGTACCAGACAAAATTATCAATAAGCAACAAGCGATAATAAAAACTGTCTGGAGGTGATAGAAAAAAATAAATGTATTTATCAATATTAGTCATCATTAGGGTTCAAATGTTATAGTTCAATAAAACATTTAAAATAAAATCAATATCCAATTTATTTACTATGTTTTGTTTTATTTGTTTAATTTAATGAACATTTTAGGAAATAATATATATGACTATTATCTGTTACATATTACTGTTATTAAAAATTATTAAATATAATATAAATTTACAATAATATATTATATATATACCAACATTAAAAGACAAGAGTGCAGGATTCAGGGCCGTATTAACCACTTGGCACTGTAAACACTGTCACTAGGGGGAAATTCCTATTCCATTATCATTCCTTATTTACTATTATATTTATCTCAATATTGTCAAGTTTTATCACAAATTGTCAGTTCCCAATGGCTGGCACACTTCTTTTTCGACTCCCGAAGCCTACTCAAGATGGTTTTACAAAACAAGTCGAAGGATATTTTTGATTTTTTTTTGTCTAAGTACAACGCAGCAAGTGAGTGGCAACGTTTGCTTCACTTCTCAACAATTTTGATTCCATTATCTACTCAACTCTACTTATTTAAAGTATTTAATCTATATTTTTATTACGTATAATAGAAAAGATGCCATTTTTTAGGTGAAAATCAGAATTTTATACTTTTATTAAATAATTATATCATATAGCACATAGGGTATGACAACGGAATCGGTATTTCCCAGCTATTGGGGTATGATAACCGAAAAATACCAAATATTATTATACTATGTCTTATTATTTATAAAATCAATATTGGTTATTCTATAAGAGATGTTTAGTAAAAAACTAAATGTTAACAAATGTAAATAATTAAGGTTTTGTTCCTGGACAATGGGTTATCCCGAAACATTTAAGAGATGAAAACAAAAATCATTAAAACATTCACCTTAAGTTTAAATACTCGATCAACAATTCCGGCAATACTTATTCTTGTTACATTAACTGGATTCATTAAATGCATTACAGATCCATTATGATCAACCATCGGATTGAAACTGTAGTATTTCATTAAATCATTAAGTGACAAAAATTCTTCTCCGCCACCAATATCATACTTTTCTCCCTAAACATAAAAATACAGTTATACAATGATTTTAAAAATAAAACAAAAATACTAAATTACAACTATTAATTTTTTATTTTTTTAATGATTAAAATAGGTAATAGTTTATGAATTAAATATTGCTTTAATTAAGATTTATAAATAATATCAGTTCAGTCTTTAAGATAAATATAATTAAAGTTTATTAAATATGTAATCAATAAAATTATTATTTTTATTTTCAGTTAGTATCTGTGCAAAATGTAACTAATACAAGTTGTGTTCTCCTTTGTATTTTAATGAATAATGATATTTATTATTAAAGTATTTTTACATTCAAATTGTTATATTATAATACTTACATTAAATCTAATTTTAATCTCAGCTACTTTATCATCAACATTTACAGTCAATACATAATTTCCAGGATCAGATTGTGATTCTCGTACTAAATAGCTACCAGGACGTCCTTTTTCTAAAATTAAATACTCTGCTTCTTTTCTTGACATTTGACCATGGAACCATCTTTCATTGGTTGGCTCAGGTGAACCAATTGGTATTAATAAAGGTAATGGTATACCACCTTGCTCTTTGAGTACTCGTGGATGAGTCATATAATGTTCAACGAGATTTGTAAGTGTAGTAAATTTTTCACCACCATTGAGATCAAAAAGTTCACCATCATTATGAATTTTTATATGGTTAACCTTATTGCCATGCCTAAAACATATTTTTAAATACTAAATTATTGTGCATATTTAACAAAAAAATACAAATATTTCATATTTGAGTTTACCTAACAGATAAGACAAATTGTCCTTTTCTGCTATATGATTTCCGAACTAAAAATGACCCTTCAACGCCTTCATCTAAAAGTATACGTTGAGTGTCCATGCCATTTAAATGAGAGTGAAACCATCTGATTATAACAAATATAAAAATTAATAATAGAACAAAATATAAATTAATAATAATTATTGATTAAAAAAATATGTCTAACCTTCTGGACATCGTGAAGAACTACAACAGATGCACAACGTGCAAAAATTTCTAGTTTTTACTTTACGTACTGCAAAAATAAGTTTAAAAAAAAAATAAAATAATCACAATTGCACACAAATCTGTTGCAACAACATTTCATGGAATTATGAATTATTTTTTAAATCAGTTTATTTTTTTTATAAAATAGTTTATTATACTCACATAATCTCATAGCCTACGGAAGGCGGTTTGGTGGTTTTGTCAAATTGATCGGAATAATGCGTGAACCAGAAACGATTTCCTACACATTTAGAATATTAATGCGCCGTGTGTCCTTCATTGGAGATGACCATCGCAACAACAACGACGGAACAATCGTCTCGCATAATACGCATAATTAACTAGGAAACGATTGCAAGACGTGAAAAACAAAGTATCTGTAAGTACCCAGCCGGACTGCGTGTTTAGTGTCAATTGTCTAAACGGTACGTAAAATATTGTTATAATAAATAAAACTAACGCTATTCAAACGTGTGCAAAAGAGTAAAAACTGTTACGAGTTTACGACAAAATGTATTAAGTATTAAAAACAATAAAAACACAATAATAATACGCGTATTATTATTATTATTATTATGGTATTGTGAGTAGTTGTAGACTAGTGGTAGTGGTATTGACAATTGACTATCGACTCGCAAAATAACTTAGCAAAATTTCGTAACGAGATAACATTGATAACAACCCGCTGCGGAACTGCACTGAAGCAATCCGAAGGTCTTCAGTCTTCACCGCAAACCAGACGATTGCGCGGCGCTCACAGAATATATGTAGGTACCTATTTATTAATATTTCTGTGATTGCACCATCGAATAGGTATGCCGCCGTCGACTAAATTTGATTTTTCCATGATAACCTTAAAAACAATAAAAATCTTAATACGACAAGACCGAAATGAAACGATTGGAAAACTGTTATCATTTAAAAAAAAAAAAAAAGTTATTTCACATAATATGGTTTTTAAGTTTTTTATTAATTAATATTTTTCGAGATTGTTTTGTTTCTAGAGTCAATTATTACGCATGTACGATACGTTTAGTCTAATATAGTTTTAAAAATATGAACCACAATATCATTGGTCAACGTTAGTATTGTTTGTATTCCAGTCTTTAATTGTCGCGATCATGGACTCCAATTCTGAAAACGATTTTCTAGAAGAAGACTATTACTCAGTATTAAATCTGCCCAAATCTGTTAGTCAGTTAATTAATACCGATATATTCCGCAGTTTTTTAATTCTGAATATTATAGGCATCGCCAGAAGAGATTACATATGCTTATCGACGATTAAGCAAGATCTATCATCCTGATAAACATGTGGATGAAAACAAGAAAAAAGAGGCTGAAATATTATTCAACAAAACTCAAAAGGCTTATGAAGGTATAACACCGCCATTGTGTTGGTTTTCAGTTTTATTTTATTTTTAAATGTAAATTTTTTTCTAGTTTTGAAAGACCCTCATCAAAGGGCGATCTATGACTGTGTTGGGGTAAAAGGCTTAAAAACCGAGGGATGGGAAATTGTTCATCGAACAAAAACCCCACAAGAAATTCGAGAAGAATACGAAGCGTTAGCCAGGTAGAAATCGTAAAGATAAATATAACAATAACGTAAATTATCATAACATTATCATCTTATTAATTATCTTGCAGGGATCGAGAAGAAAGAATGTTAAGACTTCGAACAAATGCTAGAGGTGTATTTACTGCTAAAATCGATGCTACTGATATTTTTGAACCCAATCAATACTTAGATTTTGACAATGAGTAATGTCTTCCTCCTCTCCGAATGAATATGTTGACTAACTAATTTATTAATTTAGAGACGATAGTTATATTTATATACCTACCATTGAAGTATCGTCAATGTCTATGTCAATGTCTACTGAAGCACCAATTACTTTACGTGACACAATTGTGCTTAGTGGTAATTTATCATCGCGTTCAGGTTCAGGTATACAATCAAATATATATTATATTTATAATATAACCAATAAAATATGTAAAAATTAGTCAGGAAAATTAATTATTTTAAATTACTTTAGTATCTAGTAGCTATAAAAGACTTTTAAGTACCAATGGATGGGTTAAATATGATGTTACTGCTGGAAATGGGCTACATGTGGGTGCTAAAATATTCAAGTAACTATATTTTATCTATAATAATTATTCTAATGCTCCATTTTATACATAATATTTACTTTAGAATGATAACAAAAACAATATTTGGAACAGTTGAAGGAAGTTTAAATGATTTGTCGAGTGGCACATTAAAACCTATTGGCCGAGTGTTGTTAGGTACAAGTTTAGGTGCCCGAACTACTGGTTATATTTCTCTTGGTGGTCGTTTAACATCGATTAAACATACTAGTTTGTCAACTGAATTAGAGCATAATACTGAAAGAAGTTACTGTATGTGTAAACTAGAAATTGGTCTTGCTCCGGCTATAAGTGTATTATATACTTGGAAATTTATCGAACAAGATTTGCTACTAAGAATTTATGCAAGGTATAAATAAGTCTTGTACATTGTACAACAAAAATTAAATTAAAATTTTTTCCTTTTTTATTTTTAGAGCTGGTGTTTTGAATTCTAAACTTGAATATGGAGTTGAAAAAAAAGTATCTAAACTAAATACATTCGCAGCTACTGTCCAAATTGATGTAATAAATGGAGTTACACTTAAAATAAAGTAAGCTATTAGTTTTATTAAGCTATGAGTGATTATTTATTATACTAAGTAAATTTTACAAATTGATTTTAGGTTTGTAAGAGCTAGTCAAACATATATTTTTCCAATTCTTCTAAGTCATGATATAATTACACCTCCAATATTTTACGCAACCTTTGTACCCATAGTTTCTTGGTTTGTTGCAAAAAATGTTATTTTGGATCCAATAATGAAGGATTATAAAAATCGAGAAATTAACAAACAGCGTGAAATTAATAAAAAAAGGTTAGATATAAGTTAGGTTTTTTTTTATATATATATATATATATATTTATATATTTTGTGTTTTAAGAATGGCAGAACTGCGTCAAGAAGCATTGTCAGCTATCAATTTAATGATGGCTACAATGGAAAGAATAGTGAGGGAAGAGACTGAAAAACGTGGTTTAATTATTATATTTGCAAAGTACGGTAATGCTGAACTAATAAATCAATCTGTGCAGTCATTTGATAATAGTGATACATTGCAACCAAACATTATTGATGTAACAGTTCCATTGCAGTGTTTAGTTAAAGATTCACAATTAATACTTCACTCCACTACAAAAGTAATTATTGAAATATTTATTATAAAATAATGTCAGAGACCACTAAAATAACAAATTATTTAAATTTTTTTACACATTTGCTTATAAACTTGATAAGCCATTGATACCATTTTTCCAGTAATGAATATTTACTAGTCCTCTACATTAAATTTTCTTCAATATTGATAATATTTTAAATGATAAATGAATTTGGTAATTTAATTAAATGTAACCATTTTGGGTGTTCAAACACCCTCCAAAATATTTTTATTTGTGTTTTGTAATAAAAATGTAATACTAACAAATATAATTACTATAATTTGAATAAGAATAAAAATACTTAAACAGAATTTATAAATAAAATAAAATTATACCTATTGTGCATTTACGTGATGGGTACAAAAGAATTTGAAAAAAATTTTCAAAAACACCCCCAACATTTTCTGTGTACAATGTACATCAATCAGACCATCTCAAAAATCATAATGTTAAATCACATATTATGTTATGTAAAATAAGTTTCTCTTTTAATGTTTAAGTAACATTTCTTTTTAGTAATAGGTTTTTCACATAATAACTATTTCCATTCTAGTTTAAAAATTCTGCAAACAATTCCATAATAAACTGAATAATGTTTTAATTCCTCTCTAGACCTACCCAGTACAACCTATCAACTGAAAAGATAACATTCTTGAGATCTTATAACTTTATTATTATTCAAATTCTAAAATTGTAGATAATTTATTTATGTATAATATATATATATATTATATTTATAGAATAATGTCAATGAATATTTTCTCTACTCATGTCCTCATGTCTTACATATGTAATTTTTCCTCTTTTGATCAAATTTACTTATTGTATTATTTAATATAGACTGTAAATAATAAAAAACAAAAAAAAAATTATTGATTATTTTATGGTGATAATTCAAACCATGTAACCACAAATACTATAATAAACTGATTTAAATATAGTGCATGTGGCATATAGAAATAATATATCATTGAAATTCTTTTCTGGTCTCCGTGATAGGCTATTATAATATTTATAGATAAATATATCATTGGTTTCTAACAATTACCTTATTGCTACGTATAATACCATAATTAAAATATATTAATTGTATTTATTACAATCATGTAAATAAAAAATAAAATCAGACTGAAAAGTTATTTATTTATAAAAGATATTAACCCATGTTATATACAATTCTGTAAAAACTATATTTTAGTGCCAATTACCTGGATTTTATGACCCATGTATTGGAGAAGACAAAGTATTAATTGTTGAATACACTCACAGAGATCAAAACTATGAAGTAAAAATTAATGATAATGAAGCTCTGCGAATACCAAGACCACATTGTAAGTAAAAATTGGTATTCTTTAGTTAATTTGAAAAACACCTTTATATATCTTAAAGGAGCACAAAACACAAAAAATTAGTATTTTTCTTTTGAAAAAGCGTTCATATCTAACTTCTAGGACAAATTATATAAGTTGATTATTTCTCCTCATATAATCAATGAAATATGAGGAATTAAAAAAAGATGTGATGTTATTTTATTTTTGAAATTTACGTGACATATAAATTTTATGTGATTTATGTGTTTAAGACAATACAAGTATTAGAATTTGAAAATAATGTTTAGTTTTTTAAATATCTCTTTAATGAATTTAATATTTATAACACAAGGTTACATATTTATAAGTAAATTAAATCTTAAAAATAAAATTTTTAGGTGGGTAAATTGCTGTGCGAAGCATGGAACTTTTACACTCATAGGTTAGGCTATTACATTGGGTAGTCCCCAATGATGTCACTTAACTAACCTAAATTTTTTTTACATTGCATTTTCACCAAATTATGTATAGTTAGTAGCTACAATAATTTTACATTTGAAAAAAATCTAAAGAATTTTATTTTTGTTGTTGTGTGCTCTTTAACAATAACATAACTTACAATTATACAATGCTCCAAATCTAAAATCTATATTGCTTAACAATAAGTCAAGATAACAATACAATCAATGAAATTAATACAAATAAAAATAATATTATATAGAAATTATATAAATAGTTCTAAATGTGATTAGAATTGCTTAAAATTATTTAAAATATCTAGACTATAACACAATATAAATGTTAAATTACCCCCATCAGACAAATTATTTTTATATATACAAATTAGATTAATTATGAAAATAAAGGATTTTCTATTAAGAGTAGTCGTACCCGCATGTGTTGTCTCCGTCTTACACGAGTATCACATAGCATATTTTTGATCACCAGATACAAATTAAAGTATGCTGTTAGTTTTGATATTAGAGTTAATTGACATATTGTATAATTCAAAGGTAAGATTATTATCTAAGGCCCCACGTAGCCTTTTATTGATATTATTATTTTTAAGTAACTTATGAGTGTTATGACCTTTTTGAAACTATTTTAAAATGATCATATCTTACTTAAAAATAATAATATCAATAAAAGACTATGTGGGGCCTAAGATAATAATCTTGCCTTCAAATTAAATAATAGGTCAATTCACTCTAATATCAAAACTAACAGCATACTTTTAAATCTGGTGAACGAAAATTTTCTATGTCATACGTGTGTAAGACAGAGACAACACATGCGGGTACGACATCCTCTTAAATTAAAATTTTAGTCAAAAGTAACATTTTTGTAGTGAGATTTGTTGATGGCAACATATGGTGCTATTCTGATTTGATGATGTACAAATTCTTGCATGTTATTGCATGTATATTGTTTTTAATTTTATGTTGGTATAATTTTGATTTTTTCAATATTATTATTTCTTTACTATTGTTTAACACATAACAAATAATATTAGTTTATATTTAATTCATATAAATATATTATTCTCCAAAAACAAAATATATGTAAAATGTTAACATTTTATTTGCAACAAGTGCCAAAAACCCATGCATGATACATTTCCGTATGATATAACACATACAATACAAATATAATTGCAAATAGATTGTTATATTCTCAACAGTTATAAGTAATATTTTTAAAATGTTACAGATTACTTAATATTATATGTATAAATATATTTTAGTTGTAAGCTGTTTTTAAAATATTATACATTTTTTTTCCTTAGTTAGATTTTACATTAAGACATTTTTATCATTAAGTATGAAATGTTGTAATTTTATAGTTAATCTTTACATTATTTATTTATTGCAATAGTTCCCTATTTTTCAAATTTCATCATAGGTTTTTTTTTTTTTTAATTTATTGATTAATACAATATTGTAATAATTGTTGTAAGACGGAAGTCATTTAATAATTTCAATTGAAAATTATAATAAGTATCTAAGTATTAAGTATATTATCTTATAAAATATAGAGAATACTAAATATTAAATAATACATATTTTAATAACTGTACACTATCATACTTAACTCAAAATAATTTAAATAGTAATACATTTTTATTTTATTTTTAGCTCAACTGATTAGAACTTCTACACCGCCATCTTGATTGAAGAATCAAATAATATATTTTAAAAATAGTTTAATAAACCATTATTATTCACTTTTTGCGTTGAATTTATTGTTAAAATTTGATATGTTAATAGGTAGATAATAATAAATAAAATTGTTCAATTTACAATATGTTTTTTTTTTTAGTATGCATATATGACTTTTACCAATACCAATCAATAAATTATGTTTTATTTAATAGTTATACAGTTCATTTTAAATAAATAAACCTCCTAACTTCACACAAATGTATAACAATTTGATTGCAATTTAAGTATAATATATTGTTACAGAAAAAGGTCTATCAAGCAGTTAGATTCGTTCGACTTATTCTCAAGAATAATAAAGATAATTTTAATAAAGCAATTTATTAGTTATTACCATTGATTATAAATAGTATAGTCAATGTTATTACCATTTATCTATCTATTTATTTACTAATATTATGATAGTCTGGTAATTAAAATATCTCTTCCGAATTTTATGTGATCAGTGATCACCTTAATAAATTCTAATCTCCATTAATTTATAAATTATTTAAGCTTTGAATATTATTTTTAAATACGATCTAATGAAATTATTTAAATATTTGTTTTCCTGTATAACATTAAATCATAAATACCGGGATAAAATAAGGATTACTGAAATGTCACTCACAAATATGAATCATAGATTCTCATTTTTTTTTTTTTTTTTTCATAACTCAATGTATCAGCTCAATCACTATACTTAGAATATTTAAAAAAAAAATTTAATTGCAATACACTTATTTCAAAATAATAAAATATTGTTTTTTTGGAAAAAACTAGTATGTGTTAAGAAAAAATGATCCTTAAGAAGGTATAGAATAAGGGTAGATAATCCCATATTGTTGAAAGAAGAAAACAATTTGTATATATAAATATAATACATCGGAAAATCAGTATTTTTACATAATTATTTGTAATACATTATAAAAAGTTATAAATACATTAAATATAATTTGTACGTCATAATAAGTACTTGTAAAAGTTAACTATGCTAGTAATAATTGGAAAACAGTCTTAAACATTGATCTAAGTTGAAATTAACTTAGTAGACTTTAAGAACTCATAAATATATTCACCTGTACACCATGACATTACTTTTGCTGGTGTTGTGTGAGTCTTCAGCAAGTTATCCAAAATGTAACCTAATCTTGGAAATACAATATCATTTTTAGTCAATTTCAAAACTGGACACAAGTCATTGTGACCATCTCCGAAATATAATATCTTATCATATTTTTTATTTGTATTTAACACATGTTCTTCCACAATAGCTCCTTTACACATATTTGTATTACACCATTCGCATTTGGTTTGAACAGTGTAAGGTTCAATTTTAATGGCATTATCAACAACTGTTGCTGGATTTGTATAAACACATGAAACTACATCTGTCAACTTACTATGTTTCAACCAGTTGTAAATAAATAACGAATTTGAATCGGAAGCCACAATGACATCAAAATTATTTTCATTAAGTGCTCTCATTAACTTTGGCATACCATTATTGGGTCTCATTGAGGATACAACATTTATTATTTGTTCAGCTGGAATTTCAATAGTTTTTAGTACATCAAATATTCGTTGCATATATTGAGTCCAATTATTTGGAAAAATTTTTCTTTCTGGAATAAGATTGGTAGGGTTTATTAAACCAATAGCCTCTACATCAGAATTGCCATCAACTATTGTGTGATCAAAGTCGAAAACTGCCAACATTTTTTCTAGTTCCTAAAAATATTGAGCATGTTATTTAGAATTATTTTCAAAAAAATAATAAACATAAAAAGTGGTTTTTAAGAATAAATTATAAGTAATATTGTTCCTAGAGAAGTATCACTTCATAACTAAAAAATAAAAACACAATAAGACTTTAAATGTAATATATTAAAATATAGTATTGAGGTTTATCAAAAAACAACAAGAGTAGTGTAAGAAAAATGGTTTATTTTAATTTTAAATTTACAAAAGTATATATTTTATGTTATTAATGTAGCTGACAAGCACGTATTGCAATGAGTTGTAACACAAGAAATATAGGAGACATAATTTCTGAATAATCCAGATTTGAAAGCCCTGCTAGTCTTCTACAAAGTAATACTTTAAATAAAGCCCACACAAACAATAATGCTGATGACCATATAGTCCTTGCAATAGCTTCTTTTATGTGACCTTCAATGTAAAGACGTATCAAAACAATAATATTGAAATATGTGCATAGTGCATCTGCTACAAATAAAGGCGAAAACACTATCCATATATCGTATGAACCAGGTGAAGTCGATGCAAAAGCAACATCATCCAAACGCAGTGCTAAAAAAATGGTAAAAATCAACAGGGCAATAAGATGCACCAACATTTCGAACACTGTCAGCCCCAGCCATCTCACCAACTCTTGCAATGCAAATAACATTTTACTTGGTTATTTTTATATGTATAGAAGATAATGAACGTGTTCTTGCTTCATAATCATCATCTTCATTTAATGGCTCTAAAATATCTGAAAAATTATACATGTAAATATATATTTAAAACAAAAATAGATAAGTAATTATACATATAATGAGCATATAAAAGATTTCAATATATACCTTTTATATCTGCTGTAGATGTTTGTATATCCAATTTGATTGTGTTGTGAAATTTTTCCTGAAGTTTTAATGCTACATCAATTGTTGTATTGATGGCTTTTCCAAGACCATTTAATATTAAAACCGAATTATCTAATTCTAGATGTTTGGCAGCTCGTGTTAAATGACACTAAAAAATTTTAAATTTAATAACTAAAACCAAAAAGTAAATTTATAATTTAAAAAATAATGACAAAAATGATTTCTTTTTACTGGTTCATTATTTTAAATTTATACAATTAAATTAACACATGTAAGGTTCACACAATTTAAACAATTAAATAATAATAACTTTACCATAACAATTACTGTACTAAATAAGAACATATTAGTTATACAACTTTAGCTATGATTATGGGTTGCACAAAATTAAACAGCATTGGTAATATAACTAAAGGATATTTAAAACTTATGCAAATTTAATGTACAACAATTATTTCATTAAGTGAACAACATTTTTTAGTACAATTATAAATTGTAAGTGTTTATACATTAAACTTAATAATAAGCAACTAATAAAAGGCAGGACCGAATGATGGTCATAGTATGAGGGCGGCTATTACATTTGATGAGGCATATTTGTTTCTAATAAATATTAATTAAAAGAAGTAAAGTATAATTAATTTCATATTGTAGTATAGTATATATAAATTATAATGTTTTATTTATTTCACGTCATTTTTATACATATAAAAAATGAGTTGACACATTGTGGCCCCTTTTAACTTGCGGTCCAGAGCTATAGCCCCCCCCCCTTGATACAACCTTGTCAAGTGTCAATAGGTATTATTTTAATACATTTTCTATACAAAGTATAAAGTCCTTGAACAATATAGAAATTATTGTTAAATAACTTTTCAATTAGTTATTGGGCATAATATGAAAGATTAATTTAAATCAAGTATCAGATAAAAATAAACCAAAGAGTTGCATTATGGTCATTCAAAAAACAAATATTCTTTTACCTATTGGGTAAGTGTTGGTTGTTTAGCGTTGGTTTTTGTAATCTTCTTTTCATAACTACATATTAAATGCTTAGTATAAACTATAAATTATAATTACCTGTACAGGTGTTTTTGAAGAAACAAATAGTTCTTTCACCAAAACCGAGTCTGATGCCGATAAGGAGGACATGGAAAATTATTTTATAAGTTTTGATTTTAGAATTTACTATTTAGTATTTTAGTCTATTTAGCCATGCTCATTAAAGATGAATGGTGATAGCTCATATAGCTGGGTTATAACTTATAATCACGAATTAAGATATCTTAATTCGTGGTTATTATGTCTATCGCGAAGACGCTAACACGAGTCACGAATCAAGATAGAAACTGATCACAGATCAGTGATCACCGAAACACCAGAATACCAGATTATAAATTAACGTTTTTATATTGTACACATACTTTTACCACACTTTTACGTCTACAAAATGTATTGTTAAAAATGTATTATGTATTTAATCGAATGGCTATTATTGATAAAATGATAACGTTTAGAAAACATATCACGGTTTAAGGTTTGTTCTTTGGTTTAAGATATCTTAAACCGTGGAACATATCAAATACTATAGAATCTATAGTATTTGAACATATTAAGCAGCCATAGATAATATATTATCTATGACTTATGAGTATAATTTATTATAGTATGTTTCTGTGATACAGAAATACAGACGATAGAGTATAGATGAAAACAGACAAAACCACAAAACTGTGAATTCATTTCTCATTGTCTGAAATTTGTACGTGTGTCTGATCTTTCTGTCATTCATCACTCGAAATCATGAGCAGTTTAAGTTTGTTAAAAAAAACTGTTCCCAGGAATGTGTGCTTATTAAAACAGATTCGACCTCTACATGTGTCATCTGTACGGACCAAGTCGGTAGCCCCGCGAGAATCGTTGAACTCTGAGTATGTACAACCTTAATTATACTAATCATTGTAACACATAAATTTGTAAAAACGATCCGTTGGGCAAGCTTTGAAACATTTTCGGTAGTCTTGTTGCTATTTTTTTTGTTTTTAACAAAATAATAAATGTATCTATTAATGTATTATATTAATGTTTTGTTATCTTATTTTTAAAAATGTTAGTAATAATTACAAAGTAATTTTTATTAAATAATTATTACTTAAATAAATTGCTGTGGCGTGAATATGAGAATGCTGCTGTGTTTGTTTCTCAAGTTCTGAGTTCAGGGAGCCTATCTGAGTACTATTCTTTTTTTTGTAATTTACAAAAAATATTTGTGTTAAAATTTTAAAAAAAATAAGAGAGCAATACTCATGGACGTTACACAGATTATTGACTGCTTTGCGAATTTAAAAGCTTATGAAGTAAAATTTAAACTGCTATAACTGGCTTATGAAATATACCATTATTAGACATATAAAATAACATTTTTCTTTTATGTTTATTCCAAAAAGTAGAAGGCTCTTTAAGTGGGACCAAATTTTATATTTACACCACTGGTAAATCGTCAACATTATAAATTATAATGTTTTATTGTAATTTCTGAATCTTAGTTTAATGTGAATATTATATTTGTTAATTTTTTTTTAGCTATGTTTTGGATTTACATTATGATTTCCATTATCGTGATCAAATACCATTTACTGCAAAAGATAAGAGGAATAATACTATTGCAGACGTTGGTATGGGAATAGTTCTTGCATATGTTATATACAAATGTTACTCTGAACCTGAACATTTACTTGTATGTATTTCTAACATAATATGGTATTATTTTGTAATAAAACTTATTTGTTGTGTGATTTGTATCTTTTTAGGGAGATTTTGAATATCCTGATTCTTCGGAATGGACTGATGAAGAATTGGGAGTACCACCAATTGAATAATTATAAATCATTTAATTAATTTAACGTAGTATAATACATATAATCCAGAAAAAAAATTGTGAATTATCCAAAAATAAATCTTACATTGCTTGTTATTTTTGTATGCTTTTACATTAAAACTATGTAATTTTACTTTAATAACTGTTAAACTATTATTAGAGTACTCAAATTTAAAAAATACTGTTCTGTGATTCTGAAATATATCCAAAATTCAATACAAAATTTAAAGAACTAATATCCTTTAATATATTTTATATGTGAATAATTGATAGAATAAAATATGATACACATCAATAATATTTTTACATGCCATCTTGAAAATGGTGTCGAGATTTAATGAATTGATTAACGATCAACTAACCGTTTAAATCTAAACCGGTTTCCATCACTAAGTAGTCTCCCTCCTTATATATATCATTATTGTGTAGGTATTCTTTTCATTTTATAATTTATAAATTATTATACCTTGTAGCGCAAATTGTAAAAAAATTTTTTAATAACAAAAAAAAAATTCAAAGTATTATCGATATGACGATATCCATGTATAAGTATATTCTATTATTCTAGTCGGGGTGATTAAAAAAGAACAAAAATATAATTTTATATATTAGCAATATAAGTTTTTTTTTATTTTAGATATAATAATACTCATCAGTTATTATACTTCATTATTTTTATTGTAGTAATTTGAAAGAAAATTAATAAATTAAGGTCTTATAAGTATGCAATATATTGACAGAAGCGCCTTGGATTTCGATTGCCTGACTGGTATTTAGTATAGTAGGTATGGTTGGGTGGGGTGACTACGATTGTACGCAGCAGTTGGAAGCGCTACATCGAGCACTTTTAAATACATGTTCTAATACCAAACTTTTGATTATTGAGTTTTTGATTCTGAGCGGAGCGATGAATGTATTAATTTTAAAATGTTGTGTTTTTTTTTTCTTTGTCTATACACGAGAACGTTTCGAAATAATGCTTCAATTTAAAACTTTGGGGGTGGTTTCCGATAGCAAAATGAATCTAGTTGGTGCATTCAGGAGGTCATTTTTTGAATTTCCCAATAATTTTCAAAAGCGCCGGGAATAACCAAAAAAAATAAGGAAAAACGGGAAGTTTTACGCAAAACCAGTTTTTGACCAAATCGATTTTTTTATATAGTTGTAATTCAAAAACTAATCACTGTAAATACTTGAAATTTTCACCAAATGTTTATGTCAGTGTTATCTGTATACAGTTAAATTTTTGACTTTTTTTTAAGTTATTTATAGACCACTGAAATTTTTGATTTTTTGAAGTGTCGATAAAATTGTTTTTGCCCAATCAAAATACTTGAAAATTTAATACAAAGTTCCTCATAAGTTATTCTTATAGTGATTAAAAAATTATAAGAATACATAGGCACAATTTTTTTTTATTAGCATTTGAAGTTCAAATATTGACAAAAATTCGTCAAAATCATGAATATTTGCAAATTATTTTGTAGGTATAATTCATAAAAAATTTTGTATAAATAACTAAGAGTTGAAAATTGAATACAAGATTTTTCATAAGTTTAGCTTACATTAATTATAAAAGAACTTACATTTTGGCGTATTCAGGTCATTAAAACATAAACCACCATTTTCACTAATCACTGGAAATTATATCCTAGGCTGACAAATCATCTCCGTTCAGAATCGTTTTTCGTATACTAGGTATCATTGGATTCAAATTTAACATTCCTGTATTATGTATAATAATGATCCATACGGCACCTAATGTACAGTAGAGCGGTACGGCGGTAGGTACCCACTTACCTACTTTTTTTTTATGTTAATCACAATATTATAATAATTTTATTAATAAACATTAGGGGCAGTGTGGTGCAGTGGTACACAAGTTGGCCAC